>JALBWW010000090.1:0-268754 GCA_023212625.1 Styphnolobium japonicum
TTAAACCAAGATCACTTGACTCTTCAAACACCGTGAGGGCTTGGCAAACATCTATTGACTCTCCCAAACACCATCTAACTCATGTGTTTCATGAAAACACCTACTACTTGGCCTAGAAGTTCTTATAATCTAAGATCAATCGAGAAGGAACAAATGGGGTTACAACTCTTAAACCAAGATAACTTGAGTCTTCAAACACCGTGAGGGCTTGGCAAACATCTATTGACTCTCCCAAACACCATCTAACTCATGTGTTTTATGAAATCACCTACTACTTGGCCTACAAGTTCTTATAAACCGAGAAGGGACAAATGGGCTCACAAATCTTAAACCAAGATAACTTGAGTCTTCAAACACCGTGAGGGCTTGGCAAACATCTATTGACTCACCCAAACACCATCTAACACATGTGTTTCATGAAATCACCTACTACTTGGCCAAGAAGTTCTTATAATCTAAGATCAATCGAGAAGGAACAAATGGGGTTACAACTCTTAAACCAGGATAACTTGAGTCTTCAAACACCGTGAGGGCTTGGCAAACATCTATTGACTCTCCCAAACACCATCTAACTCATGTGTTTCATGAAAACACCTACTACTTGGCCTACAAGTTCTTTTAAACCGAGAAGGGACAAATGGGCTCACAAATCTTAAACCAAGATAACTTGAGTCTTCACTAGCAGTGAGGCTTGGGAAACAGCTATGGACTCTCCCAATCACCATCTAACTCATGTGTTTCATGAAAACACCTACTACTTGGCCTACAAGTTCTTATAATCCGAGAAGGGACAAATGAGCTCACAAATCTTAAACCAAGATAACTTGAGTCTTCAAACTCGTGAGGGCTTGGCAAACATCTATTGACTCTCCCAAACACCATCTAACTCATGTGTTTCATGAAAACACCTACTTACTTGGCCTTCCAAGTTCTTATAATCTAAGATCAATCGAGGAAAGGAACAAATGGGGTTACAACTCTTAAACCAAGATAACTTAGTATTCAAACACCGTGAGGGCTTGGCAAACATCTATTGACTCTCCCAAACACCATCTAACTCATGTGTTTCATTAAAACACCTACTACTTGGCCTACAAGTTCTTATAAACCGAGAAGGGACAAATGGGCTCACAAATCTTAAACCAAGAAAACTCGAGTCTTCAAACACCGTGAGGGCTTGGCAAACATCTATTGACTCTCCCAAACACCATCTAACACATGTGTTTCATGAAATCACCTACTACTTGGCCAAGAAGTTCTTATAATCTAAGATCAATCGAGAAGGAACAAATGGGGTTACAACTCTTAAACCAGGATAACTTGAGTCTTCAAACACCGTGAGGGCTTGGCAAACATCTATCGACTCTCCCAAACACCATCTAACTCATGTGTTTCATGAAAACACCTACTACTTGGCCTACAAGTTCTTATAAACCGAGAAGGGACAAATGAGCTCCCAAATCTTAAACCAAGATAACTTGAGTCTTCAAACTCTGTGAGGGCTTGGCAAACATCTATTGACTATCCCAAACTCCATCTAACTCATGTGTTTCATGAAAACACCTACGACTTGGCCTAGAAGTTCTTATAAACCGAGATGGGACAAATGGGCTCACAAATCTTAAACCAAGAAAACTTGAGTTTTCAAACTCTGTGAGGGCTTTGCAAACATCTATTGACTATCCCAAACTCCATCTAACTCATGTGTTTCATGAAAACACCTACTACTTGGCCTACAAGTTCTTATAAACCGAGAAGGGACAAATGGGCTCACAAATCTTAAACCAAGAAAACTTGAGTTTTCAAACTCTGTGAGGGCTTTGCAAACATCTATTGACTATCCCAAACTCCATCTAACTCATGTGTTTCATGAAAACACCTACTACTTGGCCTACAAGTTCTTATAATCCCAGATCAACCGAGAAGGACAAATGGGCTCACAAATCTTAAACCAAGATAACTGGAGTCTTCAAACACCGTGAGGGCTTGGCAAACATCTATTGATTCTCCAAAACACCATCTAACTCATGAGTTTCATGAAATCACCTACTACTTGGCCAAGAAGTTCTTATAATCTAAGATCAATCGAGAAGGAACAAATGGGGTTACAACTCTTAAACCAAGATAACTTGAGACTTCAAACTCTGGGAGGGCTTGGCAAACATCTATTGACTCTCCCAAACACCCTCTAACTCATGTGTTTCATGAAAACACCTACTACTTGGCCAAGAAGTTCTTATAATCCAAGATCAAACGAGAAGGAACAAATGGGGTTACAACTCTTAAACCAAGATCACTTGAGTCTTCAAACAACGTGAGGGCTTGGCAAACATCTATTGACTCTCCCAAACACCATCTAACTCATGTGTTTCATGAAAACACCTACTACTTGGCCTAGAAGTTCTTATAATCTAAAATCAATCGAGAAGGAACAAATGGGGTTACAACTCTTAAACCAAGATAACTTGAGTCTTCAAACACCGTGAGGGCTTGGCAAACATCTATTGACTCTCCCAAACACCATCTAACTCATGTGTTTTATGAAATCACCTACTACTTGGCCTACAAGTTCTTATAAACCGAGAAGGGACAAATGGGCTCACAAATCTTAAACCAAGATAACTTGAGTCTTCAAACACCGTGAGGGCTTGGCAAACATCTATTGACTCACCCAAACACCATCTAACACATGTGTTTCATGAAATCACCTACTACTTGGCCAAGAAGTTCTTATAATCTAAGATCAATCGAGAAGGAACAAATGGGGTTACAACTCTTAAACCAAGATAACTTGAGTCTTCAAACACCGTGAGGGCTTGGCAAACATCTATTGACTCTCCCAAACACCATCTAACTCATGTGTTTCATGAAAACACCTACTACTTGGCCTACAAGTTCTTTTAAACCGAGAAGGGACAAATGGGCTCACAAATCTTAAACCAAGATAACTTGAGTCTTCAAACACCGTGAGGGCTTGGCAAACATCTATTGACTCTCCCAAACACCATCTAACTCATGTGTTTCATGAAAACACCTACTACTTGGCCTACAAGTTCTTATAATCCGAGAAGGGACAAATGAGCTCACAAATCTTAAACCAAGATAACTTGAGTCTTCAAACTCTGTGAGGGCTTGGCAAACATCTATTGACTCTCCCAAACACCATCTAACTCATGTGTTTCATGAAAACACCTACTACTTGGCCTAGAAGTTCTTATAATCTAAGATCAATCGAGAAGGAACAAATGGGGTTACAACTCTTAAACCAAGATAACTTGAGTCTTCAAACACCGTGAGGGCTTGGCAAACATCTATTGACTCTCCCAAACACCATCTAACTCATGTGTTTCATGAAATCACCTACTACTTGGCCTACAAGTTCTTATAAACCGAGAAGGGACAAATGGGCTCACAAATCTTAAACCAAGATAACTTGAGTCTTCAAACACCGTGAGGGCTTGGCAAACATCTATTGACTCACCCAAACACCATCTAACACATGTGTTTCATGAAATCACCTATTACTTGGCCAAGAAGTTCTTATAATCTAAGATCAATCGAGAAGGAACAAATGGGGTTACAACTCTTAAACCAGGATAACTTGAGTCTTCAAACACCGTGAGGGCTTGGCAAACATCTATTGACTCTCCCAAACACCATCTAACTCATGTGTTTCATGAAAACACCTACTACTTGGCCTACAAGTTCTTATAAACCGAGAAGGGACAAATGAGCTCCCAAATCTTAAACCAAGATAACTTGAGTCTTCAAACTCTGTGAGGGCTTGGCAAACATCGATTGACTATCCCAAACTCCATCTAACTCATGTGTTTCATGAAAACACCTACTACTTGGCCTAAAAGTTCTTATAAACCGAGAAGGGACAAATGGGCTCACAAATCTTAAACCAAGAAAACTTGAGTTTTCAAACTCGTGAGGGCTTTGCAAACATCTATTGACTATCCCAAACTCCATCTAACTCATGTGTTTCATGAAAACACCTACTACTTGGCCTAGAAGTTCTTATAAACCGAGATGGGACAAATGGGCTCACAAATCTTAAACCAAGATAAATTGAGTCTTCTAACTATGTGAGAGCTTGGCAAACATCTATTGACTATCCCAAACACCATCTAACTCATGTGTTTCATGAAAACACCTACTACTTGGCCTAGAAGTTCTTATAATCTAAGATCAATCGAGAAGGAACAAATGGGGTTACAACTCTTAAACCAAGATAACTTGAGACTTCAAACTGGGAGGGCTTGGCAAAGATCTATTGACTCTCCCAAACACCATCTAACTCATGTGTTTCATGAAAACACCTACTACATGGCCAAGAAGTTCTTATAATCCAAGATCAAACGAGAAGGAACAAATGGGGTTACAACTCTTAAACCAAGATAACTTGAGTCTTCAAACACCATGAGGGCTTGGCAAACATCTATTGACTCTCCCAAACACCATCTAACTCATCTGTTTCATGAAAACACCTACTACTTGGCCTACAAGTTCTTATAAACCGAGAAGGGACAAATGGGCTCACAAATCTTAAACCAAGATAACTTGAGTCTTCAAACACCGTGAGGGCTTGGCAAACATCTATTGACTCTCCCAAACACCATCTAACTCATGTGTTTCATGAAAACACCTACTACTTGGCCTAGAAGTTCTTATAAACCGAGATGGGACAAATGGGCTCACAAATCTTAAACCAAGATAACTTGAGTCTTCAAACATCGTGAGGGCTTGGCAAACATCTATTGACTCTCGCAAACACCATCTAACTCATGTGTTTCATGAAAATACCTACTACTTGGCCTAAAAGTTCTTATAAACCGAGAAGGGACAAATGGGCTCACAAATCTTAAACCAAGAAAACTTGGGTCTTCAAACTCTGTGAGGGCTTGGCAAACATCTATTGACTATCCCAAACTCCATCTAACTCATGTGTTTCATGAAAACACCTACTACTTGGCCTAGAAGTTCTTATAAACCGAGATGGGACAAATGGGCTCACAAATCTTAAACCAAGAAAACTTGAGTCTTCAAACTCTGTGAGAGCTTGGCAAACATCTATTGACTCTCCCAAACACCATCTAACTCATGTGTTTCATGAAAACACCTACTACTTGGCCTAGAAGTTCTTATAATCTAAGATCAATCGAGAAGGAACAAATGGGGTTACAACTCTTAAACCAAGATAACTTGAGACTTCAAACTCTGGGAGGGCTTGGCAAAGATCTATTGACTCTCCCAAACACCCTCTAACTCATGTGTTTCATGAAAACACCTACTACTTGGCCAAGAAGTTCTTATAATCCAAGATCAAACGAGAAGGAACAAAATGGGGTTACAACTCTTAAACCAAGATAACTTGAGTCTTCAAACACCGTGAGGGCTTGGCAAACATCTATTGACTCTCCCAAACACCATCTAACTCATCCTGTTTCATGAAAACACCTACTACTTGGCCTACAAGTTCTTATAAACCGAGAAGGGACAAATGGGCTCACAAATCTTAAACCAAGATAACTTGAGTCTTCAAACTCGTGGAGGGCTTGGCAAACATATATTGACTCTCCCAAACACCATCTAACTCATGTGTTTCATGAAAACACCTACTACTTGGCCTAGAAGTTCTTATAAACCGAGATGGGACAAATGGGCTCACAAATCTTAAACCAAGATAACTTGAGTCTTCAAACTCATGGAGGCTTGGCAAACATCTATTGACTCTCCCAAACACCATCTAACTCATGTGTTTCATGAAAACACCTACTACTTGGCCTACAAGTTCTTATAAACCGAGAAGGGACAAATGAGCTCACAAATCTTAAACCAAGATAACTTGAGTCTTCAAACTCTGTGAGGGCTTGGCAAACATCTATTGACTATCCCAAACTCCATCTAACTCATGTGTTTCATGAAAACACCTACTATTTGGCCTAGAAGTTCTTATAAACCGAGATGGGACAAATGGGCTCACAAATCTTAAACCAAGAAAACTTGAGTCTTCAAACTCTGTGAGGGCTTGGCAAACATCTATTGACTCTCCCAAACACCATCTAACTCATGTGTTTCATGAAAACACCTACTACTTGGCCTAGAAGTTCTTATAAACCGAGAAGGGACAAATGAGCTCACAAATCTTAAACCAAGATAACTTGAGTCTTCAAACTCGTTGAGGTCTTGGCAAACATCTATTGACTCTCCCAAACACCATCTAACTCATGTGTTTCATGAAAACACCTACTACTTGGCCTAGAAGTTCTTATAAACCGAGAAGGGACAAATGAGCTCACAAATCTTAAACCAAGATAACTTGAGTCTTCAAACACTTTGAGGGCTTGGCAAACATCTATTGACTCTCCCAAACACCATCTAACTCATGTGTTTCATGAAAACACCTACTACTTGGCCTACAAGTTCTTATAAACCGAGAAGGGACAAATGAGCTCCCAAATCTTAAACCAAGATAACTTGAGTCTTCAAACTCGTGAGGGCTTGGCAAACATCTATTGACTATCCCAAACTCCATCCTAACTCATGTGTTTCATGAAAACACCTACTACTTGGCCTAGAAGTTCTTATAAACCAGAGATGGGGACAAATGGGCTCACAAATCTTAAACCAAGAAAACTTGAGTTTTCAAACTCGTGAGGGCTTTGCAAACATCTATTGACTATCCCAAACTCCATCTAACTCATGTGTTTCATGAAAACACCTACTACTTGGCCTACAAGTTCTTATAAACCGAGAAGGGACAAATGGGCTCACAAATCTTAAACCAAGATAACTTGAGTCTTCAAACTCTGTGAGGGCTTGGCAAACATCTATTGACTCTCCCAAACACCATCTAACTCATGTGTTTCATGAAAACACCTACTACTTGGCCTACTAGTTCTTATAAACCGAGAAGGGACAAATGGGCTCACAAATCTTAAACCAAGATAACTTGAGTCTTCAAACACCGTGAGGGCTTGGCAAACATCTATTGATTCTCCAAAACACCATCTAACTCATGAGTTTCATGAAATCACCTACTACTTGGCCAAGAAGTTCTCATAATCCAAGATCAAACGAGAAGGAACAAATGGGGTTACAACTCTTAAACCAAGATAACTTGAGTCTTCAAACACCGTGAGGGCTTGGCATACATCTATTGACTCTCCCAAACACCATCTAACTCATCTGTTTCATGAAAACACCTACTACTTGGCCTACAAGTTCTTATAAACCGAGAAGGGACAAATGGGCTCACAAATCTTAAACCAAGATAACTTGAGTCTTCAAACTCTGTGAGGGCTTGGCAAACATCTATTGACTCTCCCAAACACCATCTAACTCATGTGTTTCATGAAAACACCTACTACTTGGCCTACAAGTTCTTATAAACCGAGAAGGGACAAATGAGCTCACAAATCTTAAACCAAGGTAACTTGAGTCTTCAAACTCTGTGAGGGCTTGGCAAACATCTATTGACTATCCCAAACTCCATCTAACTCATGTGTTTCATGAAAACACCTACTACTTGGCCTAGAAGTTCTTATAAACCGAGATGGGACAAATGGGCTCAAGAATCTTAAACCAAGAAAACTTGAGTTTTCAAACTCTGTGAGGGCTTTGCAAACATCTATTGACTATCCCAAACTCCATCTAACTCATGTGTTTCATGAAAACACCTACTACTTGGCCTACATGTTCTTATAAACCGAGAAGGGACAAATGGGCTCACAAATCTTAAACCAAGATAACTTGAGTCTTCAAACTATGTGAGGGCTTGGCAAACATCTATTGACTATCCTAAACTCCATCTAACTCATGTGTTTCATGAAAACTCCTACTACTTGGCCTAGAAGTTCTTATAAACCGAGATGGGACAAATGGGCTCACAAATCTTAAACCAAGAAAACTTGAGTCTTCAAATTCTGTGAGGGCTTGGCAAACATCTATTGACTCTCCCAAACACCATCTAACTCATGTGTTTCATGAAAACACCTACTACTTGGCCTAGAAGTTCTTATAATCTAAGATCAATCGAGAAGGAACAAATGGGGTTACAACTCTTAAACCAAGATAACTTGAGTCTTCAAATTCTGTGAGGGCTTGGCAAACATCTATTGACTCTCCCAAACACCATCTAACTCATGTGTTTCATGAAAACACCTACTACTTGGCCTAGAAGTTCTTATAAACCGAGAAGGGACAAATGGGCTCACAAATCTTAAACCAAGAAAACTTGAGTTTTCAAACTCTGTGAGGGCTTGGCAAACATCTATTGACTATCCCAAACACCATCTAACTCATGTGTTTCATGAAAACACCTACTACTTGGCCTAGAAGTTCTTATAATCTAAGATCAATCGAGAAGGAACAAATGGGGTTACAACTCTTAAACCAAGATAACTTGAGTCTTCAAATTCGTGGAGGGCTTGGCAAACATCTATTGACTCTCCCAAACACCATCTAACTCATGTGTTTCATGAAAACACCTACTACTTGGCCTAGAAGTTCTTATAATCTAAGATCAATCGAGAAGGGACAAATGAGCTCACAAATCTTAAAACCAAGATAACTTGAGTCTTCAAACTACGTGAGGGCTTGGCAAACATCTATTGACTATCCAAAACTCCATCTAACTCATGTGTTTCATGAAAACACCTACTACTTGGCCTACATGTTCTTATAATCCAAGATCAAACGAAGGAACAAATGGGCTCACAAATCTTAAACCAAGATAACTTGAGTCTTCAAACTCTGTGAGGGCTTGGCAAACATCTATTGACTCTCCCAAACACCATCTAATTCATGTGTTTCATGAAAACACCTACTACTTGGCCTACAAGTTCTTATAAACCGAGAAGGGACAAATGAGCTCACAAATCTTAAACCAAGAAAACTTGAGTCTTCAAACTCTGTGAGGGCTTGGCAAACATCTATTGACTATCCTAAACTCCATCTAACTCATGTGTTTCATGAAAACTCCTACTACTTGGCCTAGAAGTTCTTATAAACCGAGATGGGACAAATGGGCTCACAAATCTTAAACCAAGAAAACTTGAGTCTTCAAATTCTCGTGAGGGCTTGGCAAACATCTATTGACTCTCCCAAACACCCTCTAACTCATGTGTTTCATGAAAACACCTACTACTTGGCCTAGAAGTTCTTATAAACCGAGAAGGGACAAATGGGCTCACAAATCTTAAACCAAGAAAACTTGAGTCTTCAAACTCTGTGAGGGCTTGACAAACATCTATTGACTCTCCCAAACACCATCTAACTCATGTGTTTCATGAAAACACCTACTACTTGGCCTAGAAGTTCTTATAATCCAAGATCAATCGAGAAGGAACAAATGGGGTTACAACTCTTAAACCAAGATAACTTGAGTCTTCAAACACCGTGAGAGCTTGGCAAACATCTATTGACTCTCCCAAACACCATCTAACTCATGTGTTTCATGAAATCACCTACTACTTGGCCTACAAGTTCTTATAAACCGAGAAGGGACAAATGGGCTCACAAATCTTAAACCAAGATAACTTGAGTCTTCAAACTCTGGGAGGGCTTGGCAAAGATCTATTGACTCTCCCAAACACCCTCTAACTCATGTGTTTCATGAAAACACCTACTACTTGGCCTAGAAGTTCTTATAATCTAAGATCAATCGAGAAGGAACAAATGGGGTTACAACTCTTAAACCAAGATAACTTGAGTCTTGAAACACCGTGAGGGCTTGGCAAACATCTATTGACTCTCCCAAACACCATCTAACTCATCTGTTTCATGAAAACACCTACTACTTGGCCTACAAGTTCTTATAAACCGAGAAGGGACAAATGGGCTCAGAAATCTTAAACCAAGATAACTTGAGTCTTCAAACTCTGTGAGGGCTTGGCAAACATCTATTGACTCTCCCAAACACCATCTAACTCATGTGTTTCATGAAAACACCTACTACTTGGCCTACAAGTTCTTATATTCCAAGATCAACCGAGAAGGAACAAATGGGGTTACAACTCTTAAACCAAGATAACTTGAGTCTTCAAACACCGTGAGGGCTTGGCAAACATCTATTGACTCTCCCAAACACCCTCTAACTCATGTGTTTCATGAAAACACCTACTACTTGGCCTAGAAGTTCTTATAAACCGAGAAGGGACAAATGGGCTCACAAATCTTAAACCAAGAAAACTTGAGTCTTCAAACTCTGTGAGGGCTTGACAAACATCTATTGACTCTCCCAAACACCATCTAACTCATGTGTTTCATGAAAACACCTACTACTTGGCCTAGAAGTTCTTATAATCCAAGATCAACCGAGAAGGAACAAATGGGCTTACAACTCTTAAACCAAGATAACTTGAGAATTCAAACTCTGGGAGGGCTTGGCAAACATCTATTGACTCTCCCAAACACCCTCTAACTCATGTGTTTCATGAAAACACCTTCTACTTGGCCTATAAGTTCTTATAATCCAAGATCAACCGAGAAGGAACAAATGGGGTTACAACTCTTAAACCAAGATAACTTGAGTCTTCAAACACCGTGAGGGCTTGGCAAAATCTATTGATTCTCCCAAACACCATCTAATTCATGTGTTTCATGAAATCACCTACTACTTGGCCAAGAAGTTCTTATAATCCAAGATCAACCGACATGGAACAAATTGGGTTACAACTCTTAAACCAAGATAACTTCAGTCTTCAAAAACAGTGAGGGCTTGGCAAACATCTATTGACTCTCCCAAACACCATCTAACTCATGTGTTTCATGAAAACACCTACTACTTGGCCTACAAGTTCTTATAAACCGAGAAGGGACAAATGAGCTCACAAATCTTAAACCAAGATAACTTGAGTCTTCAAACTCTGTGAGGGCTTGGCAAACATCTATTGACTATCCCAAACTCCATCTAACTCATGTGTTTCATGAAAACACCTACTACTTGGCCTAGAAGTTCTTATAATCCAAGATCAACCGAGAAGGAACAAATGGGCTTACAACTCTTAAACCAAGATAACTTGAGACTTCAAACACTCGGAGGGCTTGGCAAAGATCTATTGACTTTCCCAAACACCCTCTAACTCATGAGTTTCATGAAAAAACCTTCTACTTGGCCTATAAGTTCTTATAATCCAAGATCAACCGAGAAGGAACAAATGGGGTTACAACTCTTAAACCAAGATAACTTGAGTCTTCAAACACCGTGAGGGCTTGGCAAACTTCTATTGATTCTCCCAAACACCATCTAACTCATGTGTTTCCTGAAATCACCTACTACTTGGCCAAGAAGTTGTTATAATCCAAGATCAGCCGAGATGGACCAAATGGGTTTACAACTCTTAAACCAAGATAACTTGAGTCTTCAAACACCGTGAGGGCTTGGCAAACATCTATTGACTCTCCCAAACACCATCTAACTCATGTGTTTCATGAAAACACCTACTACTTGGCCTACAAGTTCTTATAAACCGAGAAGGGACAAATGAGCTCACAAATCTTAAACCAAGATAACTTGAGTCTTCAAACTCTGTGAGGCCTTGGCAAACATCTATTGACTATCCCAAACTCCATCTAACTCATGTGTTTCATGAAAACACCTACTACTTGGCCTAGAAGTTCTTATAAACCGAGATGGGACAAATGGGCTCACAAATCTTAAACCAAGAAAACTTGAGTTTTCAAACTCTGTGAGGGCTTTGCAAACATCTATTGACTATCCCAAACTCCATCTAACTCATGTGTTTCATGAAAACACCTACTACTTGGCCTACAAGTTCTTATAAACCGAGAAGGGACAAATGGGCTCACAAATCTTAAACCAAGATAACTTGAGTCTTCAAACTCTGTGAGGGCTTGGCAAACATCTATTGACTCTCCCAAACACCATCTAATTCATGTGTTTCATGAAAACACCTACTACTTGGCCTACAAGTTCTTATAAACCGAGAAGGGACAAATGAGCTCACAAATCTTAAACCAAGATAACTTGAGTCTCCAAACTCTGTGAGGGCTTGGCAAACATCTATTGACTATCCTAAACTCCATCTAACTCATGTGTTTCATGAAAACACCTACTACTTGGCCTAGAAGTTCTTATAAACCGAGATGGGACAAATGGGCTCACAAATCTTAAACCAAGAAAACTTGAGTCTTCAAACTCTGTGAGGGCTTGGCAAACATCTATTGACTCTCCCAAACACCATCTAACTCATGTGTTTCATGAAAAAACCTTCTACTTGGCCTATAAGTTCTTATAATCCAAGATCAACCGAGAAGGAACAAATGGGGTTACAACTCTTAAACCAAGATAACTTGAGTCTTCAAACACCGTGAGGGCTTGGCAAACTTCTATTGATTCTCCCAAACACCATCTAACTCATGTGTTTCATGAAAACACCTACTACTTGGCCTACAAGTTCTTATAAACCGAGAAGGGACAAATGAGCTCACAAATCTTAAACCAAGATAACTTGAGTCTTCAAACTCTGTGAGGGCTTGGCAAACATCTATTGACTCTCCCAAACACCATCTAATTCATGTGTTTCATGAAAACACCTACTACTTGGCCTACAAGTTCTTATAAACCGAGAAGGGACAAATGAGCTCACAAATCTTAAACCAAGATAACTTGAGTCTTCAAACTCTGTGAGGGCTTGGCAAACATCTATTGACTATCCTAAACTCCATCTAACTCATGTGTTTCATGAAAACACCTACTACTTGGCCTAGAAGTTCTTATAAACCGAGAAGGGACAAATGGGCTCACAAATCTTAAACCAAGATAACTTGTGTCTTCAAACTCTGTGAGGGCTTGGCAAACATCTATTGACTCTCCCAAACACCATCTAATTCATGTGTTTCAAGAAAACACCTACTACTTGGCCTACAAGTTCTTATAAACCGAGAAGGGACAAATGAGCTCACAAATCTTAAACCAAGATAACTTGAGTCTTCAAACTCTGTGAGGGCTTGGCAAACATCTATTGACTATCCTAAACTCCATCTAACTCATGTGTTTCATGAAAACACCTACTACTTGGCCTAGAAGTTCTTATAAACCGAGATGGGACAAATGGGCTCACAAATCTTAAACCAAGAAAACTTGAGTCTTCAAACTCTGTGAGGGCTTGGCAAACATCTATTGACTCTCCCAAACACCATCTAACTCATGTGTTTCATGAAAAAACCTTCTACTTGGCCTATAAGTTCTTATAATCCAAGATCAACCGAGAAGGAACAAATGGGGTTACAACTCTTAAACCAAGATAACTTGAGTCTTCAAACACCGTGAGGGCTTGGCAAACTTCTATTGATTCTCCCAAACACCATCTAACTCATGTGTTTCCTGAAATCACCTACTACTTGGCCAAGAAGTTGTTATAATCCAAGATCAACCGAGATGGAACAAATGGGTTTACAACTCTTAAACCAAGATAACTTGAGTCTTCAAACACCGTGAGGGCTTGGCAAACATCTATTGACTCTCCCAAACACCATCTAACTCATGTGTTTCATGAAAACACCTACTACTTGGCCTACAAGTTCTTATAATCCAAGATCAACAGAGAAGGAACAAATGAGCTCACAAATCTTAAACCAAGATAACTTGAGTCTTCAAACTCTGTGAGGGCTTGGCAAACATCTATTGACTATCCCAAACTCCATCTAACTCATGTGTTTCATGAAAACACCTACTACTTGGCCTAGAAGTTCTTATAAACCGAGATGGGACAAATGGGCTCACAAATCTTAAACCAAGAAAACTTGAGTTTTCAAACTCTGTGAGGGCTTTGCAAACATCTATTGAGTATCCCAAACTCCATCTAACTCATGTGTTTCATGAAAACACCTACTACTTGGCCTACAAGTTCTTATAAACCGAGAAGGGACAAATGGGCTCACAAATCTTAAACCAAGATAACTTGAGTCTTCAAACTCTGTGAGGGCTTGGCAAACATCTATTGACTCTCCCAAACACCATCTAATTCATGTGTTTCATGAAAACACCTACTACTTGGCCTACAAGTTCTTATAAACCGAGAAGGGACAAATGAGCTCACAAATCTTAAACCAAGATAACTTGAGTCTTCAAACTCTGTGAGGGCTTGGCAAACATCTATTGACTATCCTAAACTCCATCTAACTCATGTGTTTCATGAAAACACCTACTACTTGGCCTAGAAGTTCTTATAAACCGAGATGGGACAAATGGGCTCACAAATCTTAAACCAAGAAAACTTGAGTCTTCAAACTCTGTGAGGGCTTGGCAAACATCTATTGACTCTCCCAAACACCATCTAACTCATGTGTTTCATGAAAAAACCTTCTACTTGGCCTATAAGTTCTTATAATCCAAGATCAACCGAGAAGGAACAAATGGGGTTACAACTCTTAAACCAAGATAACTTGAGTCTTCAAACACCGTGAGGGCTTGGCAAACTTCTATTGATTCTCCCAAACACCATCTAACTCATGTGTTTCCTGAAATCACCTACTACTTGGCCAAGAAGTTGTTATAATCCAAGATCAACCGAGATGGAACAAATGGGTTTACAACTCTTAAACCAAGATAACTTGAGTCTTCAAACACCGTGAGGGCTTGGCAAACATCTATTGACTCTCCCAAACACCATCTAACTCATCTGTTTCATGAAAACACCTACTACTTGGCCTACAAGTTCTTATAAACCGAGAAGGGACAAATGCGCTCACAAATCTTAAACCAAGATAACTTGAGTCTTCAAACTCTGTGAGGGCTTGGGAAACATCTATTCACTATCCCAAACTCCATCTTACTCATTTGTTTCATGAAAACACCTACTACTTGGCCAAGAAGTTCTTATAATCCAAGATCAACCGAGAAGGAACAAATGGGCTTACAACTCTTAAACCAAGATAACTTGAGACTTCAAACTCTGGGAGGGCTTGGCAAACATCTATTGACTCTCCCAAACACCCTCTAACTCATGTGTTTCATGAAAACACCTTCTATTTGGCCTATAAGTTCTTATAAACCGAGAAGGGACAAATAAGCTCACAAATCTTAAACCAAGATAACTTGAGTCTTCAAACTCTATGAGGGCTTGGCAAACATCTATTGACTATCCCAAACTCCATCTAACTCATGTGTTTCATGAAAACACCTACTACTTGGCCTAGAAGTTCTTATAATCCAAGATCAACCGAGAAGGAACAAATGGGCTTACAACTCTTAAACCAAGATAACTTGAGACTTCAAACTCTGGGAGGGCTTGGCAAAGATCTATTGACTCTCCCAAACACCCTCTAACTCATGTGTTTCGTGAAAACACCTTCTACTTGGCCTATAAGTTCTTATAATCCAAGATCAACCGAGAAGGAACAAATGGGGTTACAACTCTTAAACCAAGATAACTTGAGTCTTCAAACACCATGAGGGCTTGGCAAACATCTATTGATTCTCCCAAACACCATCTAATTCATGTGTTTCATGAAATCACCTACTACTTGGCCAAGAAGTTCTTATAATCCAAGATCAACCGAGATGGAACAAATGGGGTTACAACTCTTAAACCCAGATAACTTGAGTCTTCAAACACCGTGAGGGCATGGCAAACATCTATTGACTCTCCCAAACACCATCTAACTCATGTGTTTCCTGAAATCACCTACTACTTGGCCAAGAAGTTGTTATAATCCAAGATCAACCGAGATGGAACAAATGGGTTTACAACTCTTAAACCAAGATAACTTGAGTCTTCAAACACCGTGAGGGCTTGGCAAACATCTATTGACTCTCCCAAACACCATCTAACTCATGTGTTTCATGAAAACACCTACTACTTGGCCTACAAGTTCTTATAAACCGAGAAGGGACAAATGAGCTCACAAATCTTAAACCAAGATAACTTGAGTCTTCAAACTCTGTGAGGGCTTGGCAAACATCTATTGACTATCCCAAACTCCATCTAACTCATGTGTTTCATGAAAACACCTACTACTTGGCCTAGAAGTTCTTATAAACCGAGATGGGACAAATGGGCTCACAAATCTTAAACCAAGAAAACTTGAGTTTTCAAACTCTGTGAGGGCTTTGCAAACATCTATTGAGTATCCCAAACTCCATCTAACTCATGTGTTTCATGAAAACACCTACTACTTGGCCTACAAGTTCTTATAAACCGAGATCAACCGAGAAGGGACAAATGGGCTCACAAATCTTAAACCAAGATAACTTGAGTCTTCAAACTCTGTGAGGGCTTGGCAAACATCTATTGACTCTCCCAAACACCATCTAATTCATGTGTTTCATGAAAACACCTACTACTTGGCCTACAAGTTCTTATAAACCGAGAAGGGACAAATGAGCTCACAAATCTTAAACCAAGATAACTTGAGTCTTCAAACTCTGTGAGGGCTTGGCAAACATCTATTGACTATCCTAAACTCCATCTAACTCATGTGTTTCATGAAAACACCTACTACTTGGCCTAGAAGTTCTTATAAACCGAGATGGGACAAATGGGCTCACAAATCTTAAACCAAGAAAACTTGAGTCTTCAAACTCTGTGAGGGCTTGGCAAACATCTATTGACTCTCCCAAACACCATCTAACTCATGTGTTTCATGAAAAAACCTTCTACTTGGCCTATAAGTTCTTATAATCCAAGATCAACCGAGAAGGAACAAATGGGGTTACAACTCTTAAACCAAGATAACTTGAGTCTTCAAACACCGTGAGGGCTTGGCAAACTTCTATTGATTCTCCCAAACACCATCTAACTCATGTGTTTCCTGAAATCACCTACTACTTGGCCAAGAAGTTGTTATAATCCAAGATCAACCGAGATGGAACAAATGGGTTTACAACTCTTAAACCAAGATAACTTGAGTCTTCAAACACCGTGAGGGCTTGGCAAACATCTATTGACTCTCCCAAACACCATCTAACTCATCTGTTTCATGAAAACACCTACTACTTGGCCTACAAGTTCTTATAAACCGAGAAGGGACAAATGCGCTCACAAATCTTAAACCAAGATAACTTGAGTCTTCAAACTCTGTGAGGGCTTGGGAAACATCTATTGACTATCCCAAACTCCATCTTACTCATTTGTTTCATGAAAACACCTACTACTTGGCCAAGAAGTTCTTATAATCCAAGATCAACCGAGAAGGAACAAATGGGCTTACAACTCTTAAACCAAGATAACTTGAGACTTCAAACTCTGGGAGGGCTTGGCAAACATCTATTGACTCTCCCAAACACCCTCTAACTCATGTGTTTCATGAAAACACCTTCTATTTGGCCTATAAGTTCTTATAAACCGAGAAGGGACAAATAAGCTCACAAATCTTAAACCAAGATAACTTGAGTCTTCAAACTCTATGAGGGCTTGGCAAACATCTATTGACTATCCCAAACTCCATCTAACTCATGTGTTTCATGAAAACACCTACTACTTGGCCTAGAAGTTCTTATAATCCAAGATCAACCGAGAAGGAACAAATGGGCTTACAACTCTTAAACCAAGATAACTTGAGACTTCAAACTCTGGGAGGGCTTGGCAAAGATCTATTGACTCTCCCAAACACCCTCTAACTCATGTGTTTCGTGAAAACACCTTCTACTTGGCCTATAAGTTCTTATAATCCAAGATCAACCGAGAAGGAACAAATGGGGTTACAACTCTTAAACCAAGATAACTTGAGTCTTCAAACACCATGAGGGCTTGGCAAACATCTATTGATTCTCCCAAACACCATCTAATTCATGTGTTTCATGAAATCACCTACTACTTGGCCAAGAAGTTCTTATAATCCAAGATCAACCGAGATGGAACAAATGGGGTTACAACTCTTAAACCCAGATAACTTGAGTCTTCAAACACCGTGAGGGCATGGCAAACATCTATTGACTCTCCCAAACACCATCTAACTCATGTGTTTCATGAAAACACCTACTACTTGGCCTAGAAGTTCTTATAATCCAAGATCAAACGAGAAGGAACAAATGGGGTTACAACTCTTAAACCAAGATAACTTGAGTCTTCAAACTCTGTGAGGGCTTGGCAAACATCTATTGACTCTCCCAAACACCATCTAACTCATGTGTTTCATGAAAACACCTACTACTTGGCCTAGAAGTTCTTATAAACCGAGATGGGACAAATGGGCTCACAAATCTTAAACCAAGATAACTTGAGTCTTCAAACTCTGTGAGGGCTTGGCAAACATCTATTGACTATCCCAAACTCCATCTAACTCATGTGTTTCATGAAAACACCTACTACTTGGCCTAGAAGTTCTTATAAACCGAGATGGGACAAATGGGCTCACAAATCTTAAACCAAGAAAACTTGAGTTTTCAAACTCTGTGAGGGCTTTGCAAACATCTATTGACTATCCCAAACTCCATCTAACTCATGTGTTTCATGAAAACACCTACTACTTGGCCTACAAGTTCTTATAATCTAAGATCAATCGAGAAGGAACAAATGGGGTTACAACTCTTAAACCAAGATAACTTGAGTCTTCAAACACCGTGAAGGCTTGGCAAACATCTATTGACTCTCCCAAACACCATCTAACTCATGTGTTTCATGAAATCACCTACTACTTGGCCTAGAAGTTCTTATAAACCGAGATGGGACAAATGGGCTCACAAATCTTAAACCAAGATAACTTGAGTCTTCAAACTCTGTGAGGGCTTGGCAAACATCTATTGACTCTCCCAAACACCATCTAACTCATGTGTTTCATGAAAACACCTACTACTTGGCCTACAAGTTCTTATAAACCGAGAAGGGACAAATGAACTCACAAATCTTAAACCAAGATAACTTGAGTCTTCAAACTCTGTGAGGGCTTGGCAAACATCTATTGACTATCCCAAACTCCATCTAACTCATGGGTTTCATGAAAACACCTATTACTTGGCCTAGAAGTTCTTATAAACCGAGATGGGACAAATGGGCTCACAAATCTTAAACCAAGAAAACTTGAGTCTTCAAACTCTGTGAGGGCTTGGCAAACATCTATTGACTCTCCCAAACACCATCTAACTCATGTGTTTCATGAAAACACCTACTACTTGGCCTACAAGTTCTTATAAACCGAGAAGGGACAAATGAGTTCACAAATCTTAAACCAAGATAACTTGAGTCTTCAAACTCTGTGAGGGCTTGGCAAACATCTATTGACTATCCCAAACTCCATCTAACTCATGTGTTTCATGAAAACACCTACTACTTGGCCTAGAAGTTCTTATAAACCGAGATGGGACAAATGGGCTCACAAATCTTAAACCAAGAAAACTTGAGTTTTCAAACTCTGTGAGGGCTTTGCAAACATCTATTGACTATCCCAAACTCCATCTAACTCATGTGTTGCATGAAAACACCTACTACTTGGCCTACAAGTTCTTATAATCCAAGATCAACCGAGAAGGGACAAATGGGCTCACAAATCTTAAACCAAGATAACTTGAGTCTTCAAACTCTGTGAGGGCTTGGCAAACATCTATTGACTCTCCCAAACACCATCTAACTCATGTGTTTCATGAAAACACCTACTACTTGGCCTACAAGTTCTTATAAACCGAGAAGGGACAAATGAGCTCACAAATCTTAAACCAAGATAACTTGAGTCTTCAAACTCGTTGAGGGCTTGGCAAACATCTATTGACTATCCCAAACTCCATCTAACTCATGTGTTTCATGAAAACACCTACTACTTGGCCTAGAAGTTCTTATAAACCGAGACGGGACAAATGGGCTCACAAATCTTAAACCAAGAAAACTTGAGTCTTCAAACTCGTGGAGGGCTTGGCAAACATCTATTGACTCTCCCAAACACCATCTAACTCATGTGTTTCATGAAAACACCTACTACTTGGCCTAGAAGTTCTTATAATCTAAGATCAATCGAGAAGGAACAAATGGGGTTACAACTCTTAAACCAAGATAACATGAGTCTTCAAACACCGTGAGGGCTTGGCAAACATCTATTGACTCTCCCAAACACCATCTAACTCATGTGTTTCATGAAATCACCTACTACTTGGCCTACAAGTTCTTATAAACCGAGAAGGGACAAATGAGCTCACAAATCTTAAACCAAGATAACTTGAGTCTTCAAACTCTGTGAGGGCTTGGCAAACATCTATTGACTATCCCAAACTCCATCTAACTCATGTGTTTCATGAAAACACCTACTACTTGGCCTAGAAGTTCTTATAAACCGAGATGGGACAAATGGGCTCACAAATCTTAAACCAAGAAAACTTGAGTCTTCAAACTCTGTGAGGACTTGGCAAACATCTATTGACTCTCCCAAACACCATCTAACTCATGTGTTTCATGAAAACACCTACTACTTGGCCTAGAAGTTCTTATAATCTAAGATCAATCGAGAAGGAACAAATGGGGTTACAACTCTTAAACCAAGATAACTTGAGTCTTCAAACACCGTGAAGGCTTGGCAAACATCTATTGACTCTCCCAAACACCATCTAACTCATGTGTTTCATGAAATCACCTACTACTTGGCCTACAAGTTCTTATAAACCGAGATGGGACAAATGGGCTCACAAATCTTAAACCAAGATAACTTGAGTCTTCAATCTCTGTGAGGGCTTGGCAAACATCTATTGACTCTCCCAAACACCATCTAACTCATGTGTTTCATGAAAACACCTACTACTTGGCCTACAAGTTCTTATAAACCGAGAAGGGACAAATGAACTCACAAATCTTAAACCAAGATAACTTGAGTCTTCAAACTCTGTGAGGGCTTGGCAAACATCTATTGACTATCCCAAACTCCATCTAACTCATGGGTTTCATGAAAACACCTATTACTTGGCCTAGAAGTTCTTATAAACCGAGATGGGACAAATGGGCTCACAAATCTTAAACCAAGAAAACTTGAGTCTTCAAACTCTGTGAGGGCTTGGCAAACATCTATTGACTCTCCCAAACACCATCTAACTCATGTGTTTCATGAAAACACCTACTACTTGGCCTACAAGTTCTTATAAACCGAGAAGGGACAAATGAGCTCACAAATCTTAAACCAAGATAACTTGAGTCTTCAAACTCTGTGAGGGCTTGGCAAACATCTATTGACTATCCCAAACTCCATCTAACTCATGTGTTTCATGAAAACACCTACTACTTGGCCTAGAAGTTCTTATAAACCGAGATGGGACAAATGGGCTCACAAATCTTAAACCAAGAAAACTTGAGTTTTCAAACTCTGTGAGGGCTTTGCAAACATCTATTGACTATCCCAAACTCCATCTAACTCATGTGTTTCATGAAAACACCTACTACTTGGCCTAGAAGTTCTTATAATCTAAGATCAATCGAGAAGGAACAAATGGGGTTACAACTCTTAAACCAAGATAACTTGAATCTTCAAACACCGTGAGGGCTTGGCAAACATCTATTGACTCTCCCAAACACCATCTAACTCATGTGTTTCACGAAATCACCTACTACTTGGCCTACAAGTTCTTATAAACCGAGAAGGGACAAATGAGCTCACAAATCTTAAACCAAGATAACTTGAGTCTTCAAACTCTGTGAGGGCTTGGCAAACATCTATTGACTATCCCAAACTCCATCTAACTCATGTGTTTCATGAAAACACCTACTACTTGGCCTAGAAGTTCTTATAAACCGAGATGGGACAAATGGGCTCACAAATCTTAAACCAAGAAAACTTGAGTCTTCAAACTCTGTGAGGGCTTGGCAAACATCTATTGACTCTCCCAAACACCATCTAACTCATGTGTTTCATGAAAACACCTACTACTTGGCCTAGAAGTTCTTATAATCTAAGATCAATCGAGAAGGAACAAATGGGGTTACAACTCTTAAACCAAGATAACTTGAGTCTTCAAACACCGTGAGGGCTTGGCAAACATCTATTGACTCTCCCAAACACCATCTAACTCATGTGTTTCATGAAATCACCTAATACTTGGCCTACAAGTTCTTATAAACCGAGAAGGGACAAATGAGCTCACAAATCTTAAACCAAGATAACTTGAGTCTTCAAACTCTGTGAGGGCTTGGCAAACATCTATTGACTATCCCAAACTCCATCTAACTCATGTGTTTCATGAAAACACCTACTACTTGGCCTAGAAGTTCTTATAAACCGAGATGGGACAAATGGGCTCACAAATCTTAAACCAAGAAAACTTGAGTCTTCAAACTCTGTGAGGGCTTGGCAAACATCTATTGACTATCCCAAACTCCATCTAACTCATGTGTTTCATGAAATCACCTACTACTTGGCCTACAAGTTCTTATAAACCGAGAAGGGACAAATGGGCTCACAAATCTTAAACCAAGAAAACTTGAGTCTTCAAACTCTGTGAGGGCTTGGCAAACATCTATTGACTTTCCCAAACACCATCTAACTCATGTGTTTCATGAAAACACCTACTACTTGGCCTACAAGTTCTTATAAACCGAGAAGGGACAAATGAGCTCACAAATCTTAAACCAAGATAACTTGAGTCTTCAAACTCTGTGAGGGCTTGGCAAACATCTATTGACTATCCCAAACTCCATCTAACTCATGTGTTTCATGAAAACACCTACTACTTGGCCTAGAAGTTCTTATAAACCGAGATGGGACAAATGGGCTCACAAATCTTAAACCAAGAAAACTTGAGTTTTCAAACTCTGTGAGGGCTTTGCAAACATCTATTGACTATCCCAAACTCCATCTAACTCATGTGTTGCATGAAAACACCTACTACTTGGCCTACAAGTTCTTATAAACCGAGAAGGGACAAATGGGCTCACAAATCTTAAACCAAGATAACTTGAGTCTTCAAACTCTGTGAGGGCTTGGCAAACATCTATTGACTCTCCCAAACACCATCTAACTCATGTGTTTCATGAAAACACCTACTACTTGGCCTACAAGTTCTTATAAACCGAGAAGGGACAAATGAGCTCACAAATCTTAAACCAAGATAACTTGAGTCTTCAAACTCTGTGAGGGCTTGGCAAACATCTATTGACTATCCCAAACTCCATCTAACTCATGTGTTTCATGAAAACACCTACTACTTGGCCTAGAAGTTCTTATAAACCGAGACGGGACAAATGGGCTCACAAATCTTAAACCAAGAAAACTTGAGTCTTCAAACTCTGTGAGGGCTTGGCAAACATCTATTGACTCTCCCAAACACCATCTAACTCATGTGTTTCATGAAAACACCTACTACTTGGCCTACAAGTTCTTATAATCTAAGATCAATCGAGAAGGAACAAATGGGGTTACAACTCTTAAACCAAGATAACATGAGTCTTCAAACACCGTGAGGGCTTGGCAAACATCTATTGACTCTCCCAAACACCATCTAACTCATGTGTTTCATGAAATCACCTACTACTTGGCCTACAAGTTCTTATAAACCGAGAAGGGACAAATGGGCTCACAAATCTTAAACCAAGATAACTTGAGTCTTCAAACTCTGTGAGGGCTTGGCAAACATCTATTGACTCTCCCAAACACCATCTAACTCATGTGTTTCATGAAAACACCTACTACTTGGCCTACAAGTTCTTATAAACCGAGAAGGGACAAATGAGCTCACAAATCTTAAACCAAGATAACTTGAGTCTTCAAACTCTGTGAGGGCTTGGCAAACATCTATTGACTATCCCAAACTCCATCTAACTCATGTGTTTCATGAAAACACCTACTACTTGGCCTAGAAGTTCTTATAAACCGAGATGGGACAAATGGGCTCACAAATCTTAAACCAAGAAAACTTGAGTTTTCAAACTCTGTGAGGGCTTTGCAAACATCTATTGACTATCCCAAACTCCATCTAACTCATGTGTTGCATGAAAACACCTACTACTTGGCCTACAAGTTCTTATAAACCGAGAAGGGACAAATGGGCTCACAAATCTTAAACCAAGATAACTTGAGTCTTCAAACTCTGTGAGGGCTTGGCAAACATCTATTGACTCTCCCAAACACCATCTAACTCATGTGTTTCATGAAAACACCTACTACTTGGCCTACAAGTTCTTATAAACCGAGAAGGGACAAATGAGCTCACAAATCTTAAACCAAGATAACTTGAGTCTTCAAACTCTGTGAGGGCTTGGCAAACATCTATTGACTATCCCAAACTCCATCTAACTCATGTGTTTCATGAAAACACCTACTACTTGGCCTAGAAGTTCTTATAAACCGAGACGGGACAAATGGGCTCACAAATCTTAAACCAAGAAAACTTGAGTCTTCAAACTCTGTGAGGGCTTGGCAAACATCTATTGACTCTCCCAAACACCATCTAACTCATGTGTTTCATGAAAACACCTACTACTTGGCCTAGAAGTTCTTATAATCTAAGATCAATCGAGAAGGAACAAATGGGGTTACAACTCTTAAACCAAGATAACATGAGTCTTCAAACACCGTGAGGGCTTGGCAAACATCTATTGACTCTCCCAAACACCATCTAACTCATGTGTTTCATGAAATCACCTACTACTTGGCCTACAAGTTCTTATAAACCGAGAAGGGACAAATGAGCTCACAAATCTTAAACCAAGATAACTTGAGTCTTCAAACTCTGTGAGGGCTTGGCAAACATCTATTGACTATCCCAAACTCCATCTAACTCATGTGTTTCATGAAAACACCTACTACTTGGCCTAGAAGTTCTTATAAACCGAGATGGGACAAATGGGCTCACAAATCTTAAACCAAGAAAACTTGAGTCTTCAAACTCTGTGAGGACTTGGCAAACATCTATTGACTCTCCCAAACACCATCTAACTCATGTGTTTCATGAAAACACCTACTACTTGGCCTACAAGTTCTTATAAACCGAGAAGGGACAAATGAGCTCACAAATCTTAAACCAAGATAACTTGAGTCTTCAAACTCTGTGAGGGCTTGGCAAACATCTATTGACTATCCCAAACTCCATCTAACTCATGTGTTTCATGAAAACACCTACTACTTGGCCTAGAAGTTCTTATAAACCGAGATGGGACAAATGGGCTCACAAATCTTAAACCAAGAAAACTTCAGTTTTCAAACTCTGTGAGGGCTTTGCAAACATCTATTGACTCTCCCAAACACCATCTAACTCATGTGTTTCATGAAATCACCTACTACTTGGCCTACAAGTTCTTATAAACCGAGAAGGGACAAATGAGCTCACAAATCTTAAACCAAGATAACTTGAGTCTTCAAACTCTGTGAGGGCTTGGCAAACATCTATTGACTATCCCAAACTCCATCTAACTCATGTGTTTCATGAAAACACCTACTACTTGGCCTAGAAGTTCTTATAAACCGAGATGGGACAAATGGGCTCACAAATCTTAAACCAAGAAAACTTGAGTCTTCAAACTCTGTGAGGGCTTGGCAAACATCTATTGACTCTCCCAAACACCATCTAACTCATGTGTTTCATGAAAACACCTACTACTTGGCCTACAAGTTCTTATAAACCGAGAAGGGACAAATGAGCTCACAAATCTTAAACCAAGATAACTTGAGTCTTCAAACTCGTGAGGGCTTGGCAAACATCTATTGACTATCCCAAACTCCATCTAACTCATGTGTTTCATGAAAACACCTACTACTTGGCCTAGAAGTTCTTATAAACCGAGATGGGGACAAATGGGCTCACAAATCTTAAACCAAGAAAACTTGAGTTTTCAAACTCTGTGAGGGCTTTGCAAACATCTATTGACTATCCCAAACTCCATCTAACTCATGTGTTGCATGAAAACACCTACTACTTGGCCTACAAGTTCTTATAAACCGAGAAGGGACAAATGGGCTCACAAATCTTAAACCAAGATAACTTGAGTCTTCAAACTCTGTGAGGGCTTGGCAAACATCTATTGACTCTCCCAAACACCATCTAACTCATGTGTTTCATGAAAACACCTACTACTTGGCCTACAAGTTCTTATAAACCGAGAAGGGACAAATGAGCTCACAAATCTTAAACCAAGATAACTTGAGTCTTCAAACTCTGTGAGGGCTTGGCAAACATCTATTGACTATCCCAAACTCCATCTAACTCATGTGTTTCATGAAAACACCTACAACTTGGCCTAGAAGTTCTTATAAACCGAGACGGGACAAATGGGCTCACAAATCTTAAACCAAGAAAACTTGAGTCTTCAAACTCTGTGAGGGCTTGGCAAACATCTATTGACTCTCCCAAACACCATCTAACTCATGTGTTTCATGAAAACACCTACTACTTGGCCTAGAAGTTCTTATAATCTAAGATCAATCGAGAAGGAACAAATGGGGTTACAACTCTTAAACCAAGATAACATGAGTCTTCAAACACCGTGAGGGCTTGGCAAACATCTATTGACTCTCCCAAACACCATCTAACTCATGTGTTTCATGAAATCACCTACTACTTGGCCTACAAGTTCTTATAAACCGAGAAGGGACAAATGAGCTCACAAATCTTAAACCAAGATAACTTGAGTCTTCAAACTCTGTGAGGGCTTGGCAAACATCTATTGACTATCCCAAACTCCATCTAACTCATGTGTTTCATGAAAACACCTACTACTTGGCCTAGAAGTTCTTATAAACCGAGATGGGACAAATGGGCTCACAAATCTTAAACCAAGAAAACTTGAGTCTTCAAACTCTGTGAGGACTTGGCAAACATCTATTGACTCTCCCAAACACCATCTAACTCATGTGTTTCATGAAAACACCTACTACTTGGCCTACAAGTTCTTATAATCCAAGATCAACCGAGAAGGAACAAATGAGCTCACAAATCTTAAACCAAGATAACTTGAGTCTTCAAAACTGTGAGGGCTTGGCAAACATCTATTGACTATCCCAAACTCCATCTAACTCATGTGTTTCATGAAAACACCTACTACTTGGCCTAGAAGTTCTTATAAACCGAGATGGGACAAATGGGCTCACAAATCTTAAACCAAGAAAACTTCAGTTTTCAAACTCTGTGAGGGCTTTGCAAACATCTATTGACTATCCCAAACTCCATCTAACTCATGTGTTTCATGAAAACACCTACTACTTGGCCTACAAGTTCTTATAAACCGAGAAGGGACAAATGGGCTCACAAATATTAAACCAAGATAACTTGAGTCTTCAAACTCTGTGAGGGCTTGGCAAACATCTATTGACTCTCCCAAACACCATCTAACTCATGTGTTTCATGAAAACACCTACTACTTGGCCTACAAGTTCTTATAAACCGAGAAGGGACAAATGAGCTCACAAATCTTAAACCAAGATAACTTGAGTCTTCAAACTCTGTGAGGGCTTGGCAAACATCTCTTGACTCTCCCAAACACCATCTAACTCATGAGTTTCATGAAATCACCTACTACTTGGCCAAGAAGTTCTTATAATCTATGATCAATCGAGAAGGAACAAATGGGCTTACAACTCTTAAACCAAGATAACTTGAGACTTCAAACTCTGGGAGGGCTTGGCAAAGATCTATTGACTCTCCCAAACACCCTCTAACTCATGTGTTTCATGAAAACACCTACTACTTGGCCAAGAAGTTCTTATAATCTAAGATCAATCGAGAAGGAACAAATGGGGTTACAACTCTTAAACCAAGATAACTTGAGTCTTCAAACACTGTGAGGGCTTGGCAAACATCTATTGACTCTCCCAAACACCATCTAACTCATGTGTTTCATGAAAACACCTACTACTTGGCCTACAAGTTCTTATAAACCGAGAAGGGACAAATGGACTCACAAATCTTAAACCAAGATAACTTGAGTCTTCAAACTCTGTGAGGGCTTGGCAAACATCTATTGACTCTTCCAAACACCATCTAACTCATGTGTTTCATGAAAACACCTACTACTTGGCCTACAAGTTCTTATAAACCGAGAAGGGACAAATGGGCTCACAAATCTTAAATCAAGAAAACTTGAGTCTTCAAACTCTGTGAGGGCTTGGCAAACATCTATTGACTCTCCCAAACACCATCTAACTCATGTGTTTCATGAAAACACCTACTACTTGGCCTACAAGTTCTTATATTCCAAGATCAACCGAGAAGGAACAAATGGGGTTACAACTCTTAAACCAAGATAACTTGAGTCTTCAAACACCGTGAGGGCTTGGCAAACATCTATTGACTCTCCCAAACACCCTCTAACTCATGTGTTTCATGAAAACACCTACTACTTGGCCTAGAAGTTCTTATAAACCGAGAAGGGACAAATGGGCTCACAAATCTTAAACCAAGAAAACTTGAGTCTTCAAACTCTGTGAGGGCTTGGCAAACATCTATTGACTCTCCCAAACACCATCTAACTCATGTGTTTCATGAAAACACCTACTACTTGGCCTAGAAGTTCTTATAATCCAAGATCAACCGAGAAGGAACAAATGGGCTTACAACTCTTAAACCAAGATAACTTGAGAATTCAAACTCTGGGAGGGCTTGGGAAACATCTATTGACTCTCCCAAACACCCTCTAACTCATGTGTTTCATGAAAACACCTTCTACTTGGCATATAAGTTCTTATAATCCAAGATCAACCGAGAAGGAACAAATGGGGTTACAACTCCTAAACCAAGATAACTTGAGTCTTCAAAAACCGTGAGGGCTTGGCAAACATCTATTGACTCTCCCAAACACCATCTAACTCATGTGTTTCATGAAAACACCTACTACTTGGCCTACAAGTTCTTATAAACCGAGAAGGGACAAATGAGCTCACAAATCTTAAACCAAGATAACTTGAGTCTTCAAACTCTGTGAGGGCTTGGCAAAGATCTATTGACTATCCCAAACTCCATCTAACTCATGTGTTTCATGAAAACACCTACTACTTGGCCTAGAAGTTCTTATAATCCAAGATCAACCGAGAAGGAACAAATGGGCTTACAACTCTTAAACCAAGATAACTTGAGACTTCAAACTCTGGGAGGGCTTGGCAAAGATCTATTGACTCTCCCAAACACCCTCTAACTCATGTGTTTCATGAAAACACCTTCTACTTGGCCTATAAGTTCTTATAATCCAAGATCAACCGAGAAGGAACAAATGGGGTTACAACTCTTAAACCAAGATAACTTGAGTCTTCAAACACCGTGAGGGCTTGGCAAACTTCTATTGATTCTCCCAAACACCATCTAACGCATGTGTTTCATGAAATCACATAATACTTGGCCAAGAAGTTCTTATAATCCAAGATCAACCGAGATGGAACAAATGGGTTTACAACTCTTAAACCAAGATAACTTGAGTCTTCAAACACCGTGAGGGCTTGGCAAACATCTATTGACTCTCCCAAACACCATCTAACTCATCTGGTTCATGAAACCACCTACTACTTGGCCTACAAGTTCTTATAAACCGAGAAGGGACAAATGGGCTCACAAATCTTAAACCAAGATAACTTGAGTCTTCAAACTCTGTGAGGGCTTGGCAAACATCTATTGACTATCCCAGACTCCATCTTACTCATTTGTTTCATGAAAACACCTACTACTTGGCCAAGAAGTTCTTATAATCCAAGATCAACCGAGAAGGAACAAATGGGCTTACAACTCTTAAACCAAGATAACTTGAGACTTCAAACTCTGGGAGGGCTTGGCAAACATCTATTGACTCTCCCAAACACCCTCTAACTCATGTGTTTCATGAAAACACCTTCAATTTGGCCTATAAATTCTTATAAACCGAGAAGGGACAAATAAGCTCACAAATCTTAAACCAAGATAACTTGAGTCTTCAAACTCTATGAGGGCTTGGCAAACATCTATTGACTATCCCAAACTCCATCTAACTCATGTGTTTCATGAAAACACCTACTACTTGGCCTAGAAGTTCTTATAATCCAAGATCAACCGAGAAGGAACAAATGGGCTTACAACTCTTAAACCAAGATAACTTGAGACTTCAAACTCTGGGAGGGCTTGGCAAAGATCTATTGACTCTCCGAAACACCCTCTAACTCATGTGTTTCATGAAAACACCTTCTACTTGGCCAATAAGTTCTTATAATCCAAGATCAACCGAGAAGGAACAAATGGGGTTACAACTCTTAAACCAAGATAACTTGAGTCTTCAAACACCATGAGGGCTTGGCAAACATCTATTGATTCTCCCAAACACCATCTAATTCATGTGTTTCATGAAATCACCTACTACTTGGCCAAGAAGTTCTTATAATCCAAGATCAACCGAGATGGAACAAATGGGGTTACAACTCTTAAACCAAGATAACTTGAGTCTCCAAACACCGTGAGGGCATGGCAAACATCTATTGACTCTCCCAAACACCATCTAACTCATGTGTTTCATGAAAACACCTACTACTTGGCCTACAAGTTCTTATAAACCGAGAAGGGACAAATGAGCTCACAAATCTTAAACCAAGATAACTTGAGTCTTCAAACTCTGTGAGGGCTTGGCAAACATCTATTGACTATCCCAAACTCCATCTAACTCATGTGTTTCATGAAAACACCTACTACTTGGCCAAGAAGTTCTAATAATCCAAGATCAACCGAGAAGGAACAAATGGGGCTGCAACTTTTAAACCAAGATAACTTGAGTCTTCAAACACCGTGAGGGCTTGGCAAACATCTATTGATTCTCCCAAACACCATCTAACTCATGTGTTTCATGAAATCACTTACTACTTGGCCAAGAAGTTCTTATAACCTAAGATCAATCGAGAAGGAACAAATGGGGTTACAACTTTTAAACCAAGATAACTTGAATCTTCAAACACCGTGAGGGCTTGGCAAACATCTATTGACTCTCCCAAACAACATCTAACTCATGTGTTTCATGAAATCACCTACTACTTGGGCTACAAGTTCTTATAAACCGAGAAGGGACAAATGGGCTCACAAATCTTAAACCAAGATAACTTGAGTCTTCAAACACCGTGAGGGCTTGGCAAACATCTATTGACTCTCCCAAACACCCTCTAACTCATGTGTTTCATGAAAACACCTTCTACTTGGCCTATAAGTTCTTATAATCCAAGATCAACCGAGAAGGAACAAATGGGGTTACAACTCTTAAACCAAGATAACTTGAGTCTTCAAACACCGTGAGGGCTTGGCAAACTTCTATTGATTCTCCCAAACACCATCTAACGCATGTGTTTCATGAAATCACATACTACTTGGCCAAGAAGTTCTTATAATCCAAGATCAACCGAGATGGAACAAATGGGTTTACAACTCTTAAACCAAGATAACTTGAGTCTTCAAACACCGTGAGGGCTTGGCAAACATCTATTGACTCTCCCAAACACCATCTAACTCATCTGTTTCATGAAAACACCTACTACTTGGCCTACAAGTTCTTATAAACCGAGAAGGGACAAATGGGCTCACAAATCTTAAACCAAGATAACTTGAGTCTTCAAACTCTGTGAGGGCTTGGCAAACATCTATTGACTATCCCAAACTCCATCTTACTCATTTGTTTCATGAAAACACCTACTACTTGGCCAAGAAGTTCTTATAATCCAAGATCAACCGAGAAGGAACAAATGGGCTTACAACTCTTAAACCAAGATAACTTGAGACTTCAAACTCTGGGAGGGCTTGGCAAACATCTATTGACTCTCCCAAACACCCTCTAACTCATGTGTTTCATGAAAACACCTTCTATTTGGCCTATAAATTCTTATAAACCGAGAAGGGACAAATAAGCTCACAAATCTTAAACCAAGATAACTTGAGTCTTCAAACTCTATGAGGGCTTGGCAAACATCTATTGACTATCCCAAACTCCATCTAACTCATGTGTTTCATGAAAACACCTACTACTTGGCCTAGAAGTTCTTATAATCCAAGATCAACCGAGAAGGAACAAATGGGCTTACAACTCTTAAACCAAGATAACTTGAGACTTCAAACTCTGGGAGGGCTTGGCAAAGATCTATTGACTCTCCGAAACACCCTCTAACTCATGTGTTTCATGAAAACACCTTCTACTTGGCCAATAAGTTCTTATAATCCAAGATCAACCGAGAAGGAACAAATGGGGTTACAACTCTTAAACCAAGATAACTTGAGTCTTCAAACACCATGAGGGCTTGGCAAACATCTATTGATTCTCCCAAACACCATCTAATTCATGTGTTTCATGAAATCACCTACTACTTGGCCAAGAAGTTCTTATAATCCAAGATCAACCGAGATGGAACAAATGGGGTTACAACTCTTAAACCAAGATAACTTGAGTCTTCAAACACCGTGAGGGCATGGCAAACATCTATTGACTCTCCCAAACACCATCTAACTCATGTGTTTCATGAAAACACCTACTACTTGGCCTACAAGTTCTTATAAACCGAGAAGGGACAAATGAGCTCACAAATCTTAAACCAAGATAACTTGAGTCTTCAAACTCTGTGAGGGCTTGGCAAACATCTATTGACTATCCCAAACTCCATCTAACTCATGTGTTTCATGAAAACACCTACTACTTGGCCAAGAAGTTCTAATAATCCAAGATCAACCGAGAAGGAACAAATGGGGCTACAACTTTTAAACCAAGATAACTTGAGTCTTCAAACACCGTGAGGGCTTGGCAAACATCTATTGATTCTCCCAAACACCATCTAACTCATGTGTTTCATGAAATCACTTACTACTTGGCCAAGAAGTTCTTATAACCTAAGATCAATCGAGAAGGAACAAATGGGGTTACAACTTTTAAACCAAGATAACTTGAATCTTCAAACACCGTGAGGGCTTGGCAAACATCTATTGACTCTCCCAAACAACATCTAACTCATGTGTTTCATGAAATCACCTACTACTTGGCCTACAAGTTCTTATAAACCGAGAAGGGACAAATGGGCTCACAAATCTTAAACCAAGATAACTTGAGTCTTCAAACACCGTGAGGGCTTGGCAAACATCTATTGACTCTCCCAAACACCATCTAACTCATGTGTTTCATGAAAACACCTACTACTTGGCCTACAAGTTCTTATAAACCGAGAATGGACAAATGGGCTCACAAATCTTAAACCAAGATAACTTGAGTCTTCAAACACCGTGAGGGCTTGGCAAACATCTATTGATTCTCCAAAACACCATCTAACTCATGTGTTTCATGAAAACACCTACTACTTGGCCTACAAGTTCTTATAAACCGAGAAGGGACAAATGGGCTCACAAATATTAAACCAAGATAACTTGAGTCTTCAAACTCTGTGAGGGCTTGGCAAACATCTATTGACTCTCCCAAACACCATCTAACTCATGTGTTTCATGAAAACACCTACTACTTGGCCTACAAGTTCTTATAAACCGAGAAGGGACAAATGAGCTCACAAATCTTAAACCAAGATAACTTGAGTCTTCAAACTCTGTGAGGGCTTGGCAAACATCTCTTGACTCTCCCAAACACCATCTAACTCATGAGTTTCATGAAATCACCTACTACTTGGCCAAGAAGTTCTTATAATCTATGATCAATCGAGAAGGAACAAATGGGCTTACAACTCTTAAACCAAGATAACTTGAGACTTCAAACTCTGGGAGGGCTTGGCAAAGATCTATTGACTCTCCCAAACACCCTCTAACTCATGTGTTTCATGAAAACACCTACTACTTGGCCAAGAAGTTCTTATAATCTAAGATCAATCGAGAAGGAACAAATGGGGTTACAACTCTTAAACCAAGATAACTTGAGTCTTCAAACACTGTGAGGGCTTGGCAAACATCTATTGACTCTCCCAAACACCATCTAACTCATGTGTTTCATGAAAACACCTACTACTTGGCCTACAAGTTCTTATAAACCGAGAAGGGACAAATGGGCTCACAAATCTTAAACCAAGATAACTTGAGTCTTCAAACACCGTGAGGGCTTGGCAAACATCTATTGATTCTCCAAAACACCATCTAACTCATGAGTTTCATGAAATCACCTACTACTTGGCCAAGAAGTTCTTATAATCTATGATCAATCGAGAAGGAACAAATGGGCTTACAACTCTTAAACCAAGATAACTTGAGACTTCAAACACTGGGAGGGCTTGGCAAAGATCTATTGACTCTCCCAAACACCCTCTAACTCATGTGTTTCATGAAAACACCTACTACTTGGCCAGGAAGTTCTTATAATCCAAGATCAAACGAGAAGGAACAAATGGGGTTACAACTCTTAAACCAAGATAACTTGAGTCTTGAAACACCGTGAGGGCTTGGCAAACATCTATTGACTCTCCCAAACACCATCTAACTCATCTGTTTCATGAAAACACCTACTACTTGGCCTACAAGTTCTTATAAACCGAGAAGGGACAAATGGGCTCACAAATCTTAAACCAAGATAACTTGAGTCTTCAAACTCTGTGAGGGCTTGGCAAACATCTATTGACTCTTCCAAACACCATCTAACTCATGTGTTTCATGAAAACACCTACTACTTGGCCTACAAGTTCTTATAAACCGAGAAGGGACAAATGGGCTCACAAATCTTAAACCAAGATAACTTGAGTCTTCAAACTCTGTGAGGGCTTTGCAAACATCTATTGACTATTCCAAACTCCATCTAACTCATGTGTTTCATGAAAACACCTACTACTTGGCCTACAAGTTCTTATAAACCGAGAAGGGACAAATGGGCTCACAAATCTTAAATCAAGAAAACTTGAGTCTTCAAACTCTGTGAGGGCTTGGCAAACATCTATTGACTCTCCCAAACACCATCTAACTCATGTGTTTCATGAAAACACCTACTACTTGGCCTACAAGTTCTTATATTCCAAGATCAACCGAGAAGGAACAAATGGGGTTACAACTCTTAAACCAAGATAACTTGAGTCTTCAAACACCGTGAGGGCTTGGCAAACATCTATTGACTCTCCCAAACACCCTCTAACTCATGTGTTTCATGAAAACACCTACTACTTGGCCTAGAAGTTCTTATAAACCGAGAAGGGACAAATGAGCTCACAAATCTTAAACCAAGATAACTTGAGTCTTCAAACTCTGTGAGGGCTTGGCAAACATCTATTGACTATCCCAAACTCCATCTAACTCATGTGTTTCATGAAAACACCTACTACTTGGCCAAGAAGTTCTAATAATCCAAGATCAACCGAGAAGGAACAAATGGGGCTACAACTTTTAAACCAAGATAACTTGAGTCTTCAAACACCGTGAGGGCTTGGCAAACATCTATTGATTCTCCCAAACACCATCTAACTCATGTGTTTCATGAAATCACTTACTACTTGGCCAAGAAGTTCTTATAACCTAAGATCAATCGAGAAGGAACAAATGGGGTTACAACTTTTAAACCAAGATAACTTGAATCTTCAAACACCGTGAGGGCTTGGCAAACATCTATTGACTCTCCCAAACAACATCTAACTCATGTGTTTCATGAAATCACCTACTACTTGGCCTACAAGTTCTTATAAACCGAGAAGGGACAAATGGGCTCACAAATCTTAAACCAAGATAACTTGAGTCTTCAAACACCGTGAGGGCTTGGCAAACATCTATTGACTCTCCCAAACACCATCTAACTCATGTGTTTCATGAAAACACCTACTACTTGGCCTACAAGTTCTTATAAACCGAGAAGGGACAAATGAGCTCACAAATCTTAAACCAAGATAACTTGAGTCTTCAAACTCTGTGAGGGCTTGGCAAACATCTCTTGACTCTCCCAAACACCATCTAACTCATGAGTTTCATGAAATCACCTACTACTTGGCCAAGAAGTTCTTATAATCTATGATCAATCGAGAAGGAACAAATGGGCTTACAACTCTTAAACCAAGATAACTTGAGACTTCAAACTCTGGGAGGGCTTGGCAAAGATCTATTGACTCTCCCAAACACCCTCTAACTCATGTGTTTCATGAAAACACCTACTACTTGGCCAAGAAGTTCTTATAATCTAAGATCAATCGAGAAGGAACAAATGGGGTTACAACTCTTAAACCAAGATAACTTGAGTCTTCAAACACCGTGAGGGCTTGGCAAACATCTATTGACTCTCCCAAACACCATCTAACTCATGTGTTTCATGAAAACACCTACTACTTGGCCTACAAGTTCTTATAAACCGAGAAGGGACAAATGGGCTCACAAATCTTAAACCAAGATAACTTGAGTCTTCAAACACCGTGAGGGCTTGGCAAACATCTATTGATTCTCCAAAACACCATCTAACTCATGAGTTTCATGAAATCACCTACTACTTGGCCAAGAAGTTCTTATAATCTATGATCAATCGAGAAGGAACAAATGGGCTTACAACTCTTAAACCAAGATAACTTGAGACTTCAAACACTGGGAGGGCTTGGCAAAGATCTATTGACTCTCCCAAACACCCTCTAACTCATGTGTTTCATGAAAACACCTACTACTTGGCCAGGAAGTTCTTATAATCCAAGATCAAACGAGAAGGAACAAATGGGGTTACAACTCTTAAACCAAGATAACTTGAGTCTTGAAACACCGTGAGGGCTTGGCAAACATCTATTGACTCTCCCAAACACCATCTAACTCATCTGTTTCATGAAAACACCTACTACTTGGCCTACAAGTTCTTATAAACCGAGAAGGGACAAATGGGCTCACAAATCTTAAACCAAGATAACTTGAGTCTTCAAACTCTGTGAGGGCTTGGCAAACATCTATTGACTCTTCCAAACACCATCTAACTCATGTGTTTCATGAAAACACCTACTACTTGGCCTACAAGTTCTTATAAACCGAGAAGGGACAAATGGGCTCACAAATCTTAAACCAAGATAACTTGAGTCTTCAAACTCTGTGAGGGCTTTGCAAACATCTATTGACTATTCCAAACTCCATCTAACTCATGTGTTTCATGAAAACACCTACTACTTGGCCTACAAGTTCTTATAAACCGAGAAGGGACAAATGGGCTCACAAATCTTAAATCAAGAAAACTTGAGTCGTCAAACTCTGTGAGGGCTTGGCAAACATCTATTGACTCTCCCAAACACCATCTAACTCATGTGTTTCATGAAAACACCTACTACTTGGCCTACAAGTTCTTATATTCCAAGATCAACCGAGAAGGAACAAATGGGGTTACAACTCTTAAACCAAGATAACTTGAGTCTTCAAACACCGTGAGGGCTTGGCAAACATCTATTGACTCTCCCAAACATCCTCTAACTCATGTGTTTCATGAAAACACCTACTACTTGGCCTAGAAGTTCTTATAAACCGAGAAGGGACAAATGGGCTCACAAATCTTAAACCAAGAAAACTTGAGTCTTCAAACTCTGTGAGGGCTTGGCAAACATCTATTGACTCTCCCAAACACCATCTAACTCATGTGTTTCATGAAAACACCTACTACTTGGCCTACAAGTTCTTATAATCCAAGATCAACCGAGAAGGAACAAATGGGCTTACAACTCTTAAACCAAGATAACTTGAGAATTCAAACTCTGGGAGGGCTTGGGAAACATCTATTGACTCTCCCAAACACCCTCTAACTCATGTGTTTCATGAAAACACCTTCTACTTGGCCTATAAGTTCTTATAATCCAAGATCAACCGAGAAGGAACAAATGGGGTTACAACTCCTAAACCAAGATAACTTGAGTCTTCAAAAACCGTGAGGGCTTGGCAAACATCTATTGACTCTCCCAAACACCATCTAACTCATGTGTTTCATGAAAACACCTACTACTTGGCCTAGAAGTTCTTATAATCCAAGATCAACCGAGAAGGAACAAATGGGCTTACAACTCTTAAACCAAGATAACTTGAGAATTCAAACTCTGGGAGGGCTTGGGAAACATCTATTGACTCTCCCAAACACCCTCTAACTCATGTGTTTCATGAAAACACCTTCTACTTGGCCTATAAGTTCTTATAATCCAAGATCAACCGAGAAGGAACAAATGGGGTTACAACTCCTAAACCAAGATAACTTGAGTCTTCAAAAACCGTGAGGGCTTGGCAAACATCTATTGACTCTCCCAAACACCATCTAACTCATGTGTTTCATGAAAACACCTACTACTTGGCCTACAAGTTCTTATAAACCGAGAAGGGACAAATGAGCTCACAAATCTTAAACCAAGATAACTTGAGTCTTCAAACTCTGTGAGGGCTTGGCAAAGATCTATTGACTATCCCAAACTCCATCTAACTCATGTGTTTCATGAAAACACCTACTACTTGGCCTAGAAGTTCTTATAATCCAAGATCAACCGAGAAGGAACAAATGGGCTTACAACTCTTAAACCAAGATAACTTGAGACTTCAAACTCTGGGAGGGCTTGGCAAAGATCTATTGACTCTCCCAAACACCCTCTAACTCATGTGTTTCATGAAAACACCTTCTACTTGGCCTATAAGTTCTTATAATCCAAGATCAACCGAGAAGGAACAAATGGGGTTACAACTCTTAAACCAAGATAACTTCAGTCTTCAAACACCGTGAGGGCTTGGCAAACTTCTATTGATTCTCCCAAACACCATCTAACTCATGTGTTTCATGAAATCACCTACTACTTGGCCAAGAAGTTCTTATAATCCAAGATCAACCGAGATGGAACAAATGGGTTTACAACTCTTAAACCAAGATAACTTGAGTCTTCAAACACCGTGAGGGCTTGGCAAACATCTATTGACTCTCCCAAACACCATCTAACTCATCTGTTTCATGAAAACACCTACTACTTGGCCTACAAGTTCTTATAAACCGAGAAGGGACAAATGGGCTCACAAATCTTAAACCAAGATAACTTGAGTCTTCAAACTCTGTGAGGGCTTGGCAAACATCTATTGACTATCCCAAACTCCATCTTACTCTTTTGTTTCATGAAAACACCTACTACTTGGCCAAGAAGTTCTTATAATCCAAGATCAACCGAGAAGGAACAAATGGGCTTACAACTCTTAAACCAAGATAACTTGAGACTTCAAACTCTGGGAGGGCTTGGCAAACATCTATTGACTCTCCCAAACACCCTCTAACTCATGTGTTTCATGAAAACACCTTCTATTTGGCCTATAAGTTCTTATAAACCGAGAAGGGACAAATAAGCTCACAAATCTTAAACCAAGATAACTTGAGTCTTCAAACTCTATGAGGGCTTGGCAAACATCTATTGACTATCCCAAACTCCATCTAACTCATGTGTTTCATGAAAACACCTACTACTTGGCCTAGAAGTTCTTATAATCCAAGATCAACCGAGAAGGAACAAATGGGCTTACAACTCTTAAACCAAGATAACTTGAGACTTCAAACTCTGGGAGGGCTTGGCAAACATCTATTGACTCTCCCAAACACCCTCTAACTCATGTGTTTCATGAAAACACCTTCTACTTGGCCAATAAGTTCTTATAATCCAAGATCAACCGAGAAGGAACAAATGGGGTTACAACTCTTAAACCAAGATAACTTGAGTCTTCAAACACCATGAGGGCTTGGCAAACATCTATTGATTCTCCCAAACACCATCTAATTCATGTGTTTCATGAAATCACCTACTACTTGGCCAAGAAGTTCTTATAATCCAAGATCAACCGAGATGGAACAAATGGGGTTACAACTCTTAAACCAAGATAACTTGAGTCTTCAAACACCGTGAGGGCATGGCAAACATCTATTGACTCTCCCAAACACCATCTAACTCATGTGTTTCATGAAAACACCTACTACTTGGCCTACAAGTTCTTATAAACCGAGAAGGGACAAATGAGCTCACAAATCTTAAACCAAGATAACTTGAGTCATCAAACTCTGTGAGGGCTTGGCAAACATCTATTGACTATCCCAAACTCCATCTAACTCATGTGTTTCATGAAAACACCTACTACTTGGCCAAGAAGTTCTAATAATCCAAGATCAACCGAGAAGGAACAAATGGGGCTACAACTTTTAAACCAAGATAACTTGAGTCTTCAAACACCGTGAGGGCTTGGCAAACATCTATTGATTCTCCCAAACACCATCTAACTCATGTGTTTCATGAAATCACTTACTACTTGGCCAAGAAGTTCTTATAACCTAAGATCAATCGAGAAGGAACAAATGGGGTTACAACTTTTAAACCAAGATAACTTGAGTCTTCAAACACCGTGAGGGCTTGGCAAACATCTATTGACTCTCCCAAACAACATCTAACTCATGTGTTTCATGAAATCACCTACTACTTGGCCTACAAGTTCTTATAAACCGAGAAGGGACAAATGGGCTCACAAATCTTAAACCAAGATAACTTGAGTCTTCAAACACCGTGAGGGCTTGGCAAACATCTATTGACTCTCCCAAACACCATCTAACTCATGTGTTTCATGAAAACACCTACTACTTGGCCTACAAGTTCTTATAAACCGAGAATGGACAAATGGGCTCACAAATCTTAAACCAAGATAACTTGAGTCTTCAAACACCGTGAGGGCTTGGCAAACATCTATTGATTCTCCAAAACACCATCTAACTCATGTGTTTCATGAAATCACCTACTACTTGGCCAAGAAGTTCTTATAATCTAAGATCAATCGAAAAGGAACAAATGGGGTTACAACTCTTAAACCAAGATAACTTGAGTCTTCAAACTCTGGGAGGGCTTGGCAAACATCTATTGAGTCTCCGAAACACCCTCTAACTCATGTGTTTCATGAAAACACCTTCTACTTGGCCTATAAGTTCTTATAATCCAAGATCAACCGAGAAGGAACAAATGGGGTTACAACTCTTAAACCAAGATAACTTGAGCCTTCAAACACCGTTAGGGCTTGTCAAAATCTATTGATTCTCCCAAACACCATCTAATTCATGTGTTTCATGAAATCACCTACTACTTGGCCAAGAAGTTCTTATAATCCAAGATCAACCGAGAAGGAACAAATGGGGTTACAACTCTTAAACCAAGATAACTTGAGTCTTCAAACACCGTGAGGGCTTGGCAAACTTCTATTGATTCTCCCAAACACCATCTAACTCATGTGTTTCATGAAATCACCTACTACTTGGCCAAGAAGTTCTTATAATCCAAGATCAACCGAGATGGAACAAATGGGGTTACAACTCTTAAACCAAGATAACTTGAGTCTTCAAACACCGTGAGGGCTTGGCAAACATCTATTGATTCTCCCAAACACCATCTAACTCATCTGTTTCATGAAAACACCTACTACTTGGCCTACAAGTTCTTATAAACCGAGAGGGGACAAATGGGCTCACAAATCTTAAACCAAGATAACTTGAGTCTTCAAACTCTGTGAGGGCTTGGCAAACATCTATTGACTCTCCCAAACACCATCTAACTCATGTGTTTCATGAAAACACCTACTACTTGGCCTACAAGTTCTTATAAACCGAGAAGGGACAAATGAGCTCACAAATCTTAAACCACGAAAACTTGAGTCTTCAAACTCTGTGAGGGCTTGGCAAACATCTATTGACTCTCCCAAACACCATCTAACTCATGTGTTTCATGAAAACACCTACTACTTGGCCTAGAAGTTCTTATAATCCAAGATCAACCGAGTAGGAACAAATGGGCTTACAACTCTTAAACCAAGATAACTTGAGACTTCAAACTCTGGGAGGGCTTGGCAAACATCTATTGACTCTCCGAAACACCCTCTAACTCATGTGTTTCATGAAAACACCTTCTACTTGGCCTATAAGTTCTTATAATCCAAGATCAACCGAGAAGGAACAAATGGGGTTACAACTCTTAAACCAAGATAACTTGAGTCTTCAAACACCGTGAGGGCTTGTCAAAATCTATTGATTCTCCCAAACACCATCTAATTCATGTGTTTCATGAAATCACCTACTACTTGGCCAAGAAGTTCTTATAATCCAAGATCAACCGAGATGGAACAAATGGGGTTACAACTCTTAAACCAAGATAACTTGAGTCTTCAAACACCGTGAGGGCTTGGCAAACATCTATTGACTCTCCCAAACACCATCTAACTCATGTGTTTCATGAAAACACCTACTACTTGGCCTACAAGTTCTTATAAACCGAGAAGGGACAAATGAGCTCACAAATCTTAAACCACGAAAACTTGAGTCTTCAAACTCTGTGAGGGCTTGGCAAACATCTATTGACTCTCCCAAACACCATCTAACTCATGTGTTTCATGAAAACACCTACTACTTGGCCTAGAAGTTCTTATAATCCAAGATCAACCGAGAAGGAACAAATGAGCTTACAACTCTTAAACCAAGATAACTTGAGACTTCAAACTCTGGGAGGGCTTGGCAAACATCTATTGACTCTCCGAAACACCCTCTAACTCATGTGTTTCATGAAAACACCTTCTACTTGGCCTATAAGTTCTTATAATCCAAGATCAACCGAGAAGGAACAAATGGGGTTACAACTCTTAAACCAAGATAACTTGAGTCTTCAAACACCGTGAGGGCTTGTCAAAATCTATTGATTCTCCCAAACACCATCTAATTCATGTGTTTCATGAAATCACCTACTACTTGGCCAAGAAGTTCTTATAATCCAAGATCAACCGAGATGGAACAAATGGGGTTACAACTCTTAAACCAAGATAACTTGAGTCTTCAAACACCGTGATGGCTTGGCAAACATCTATTGACTCTCCCAAACACCATCTAACTCATCTGTTTCATGAAAACACCTACTACTTGGCCTACAAGTTCTTATAAACCGAGAGGGGACAAATGGGCTCACAAATCTTAAACCAAGATAACTTGAGTCTTCAAACTCTGTGAGGGCTTGGCAAACATCTATTGACTCTCCCAAACACCATCTAACTCATGTGTTTCATGAAAACACCTACTACTTGGCCTACAAGTTCTTATAAACCGAGAAGGGACAAATGAGCTCACAAATCTTAAACCACGAAAACTTGAGTCTTCAAACTCTGTGAGGGCTTGGCAAACATCTATTGACTCTCCCAAACACCATCTAACTCATGTGTTTCATGAAAACACCTACTACTTGGCCTAGAAGTTCTTATAATCCAAGATCAACCGAGAAGGAACAAATGGGCTTACAACTCTTAAACCAAGATAACTTGAGACTTCAAACTCTGGGAGGGCTTGGCAAACATCTATTGACTCTCCGAAACACCCTCTAACTCATGTGTTTCATGAAAACACCTTCTACTTGGCCTATAAGTTCTTATAATCCAAGATCAACCGAGAAGGAACAAATGGGGTTACAACTCTTAAACCAAGATAACTTGAGTCTTCAAACACCGTGAGGGCTTGTCAAAATCTATTGATTCTCCCAAACACCATCTAATTCATGTGTTTCATGAAATCACCTACTACTTGGCCAAGAAGTTCTTATAATCCAAGATCAACCGAGAAGGAACAAATGGGGTTACAACTCTTAAACCAAGATAACTTGAGTCTTCAAACACCGTGAGGGCTTGGCAAACTTCTATTGATTCTCCCAAACACCATGTAACTCATGTGTTTCATGAAATCACCTACTACTTGGCCAAGAAGTTCTTATAATCCAAGATCAACCGAGATGGAACAAATGGGGTTACAACTCTTAAACCAAGATAACTTGAGTCTTCAAACACCGTGAGGGCTTGGCAAACATCTATTGACTCTCCCAAACACCATCTAACTCATCTGTTTCATGAAAACACCTACTACTTGGCCTACAAGTTCTTATAAACCGAGAGGGGACAAATGGGCTCACAAATCTTAAACCAAGATAACTTGAGTCTTCAAACTCTGTGAGGGCTTGGCAAACATCTATTGACTCTCCCAAACACCATCTAACTCATGTGTTTCATGAAAACACCTACTACTTGGCCTAGAAGTTCTTATAATCCAAGATCAACCGAGAAGGAACAAATGGGCTTACAACTCTTAAACCAAGATAACTTGAGACTTCAAACTCTGGGAGGGCTTGGCAAACATCTATTGAATCTCCGAAACACCCTCTAACTCATGTGTTTCATGAAAACACCTTCTACTTGGCCTATAAGTTCTTATAATCCAAGATCAACCGAGAAGGAACAAATGGGGTTACAACTCTTAAACCAAGATAACTTGAGTCTTCAAACACCGTGAGGGCTTGTCAAAATCTATTGATTCTCCCAAACACCATCTAATTCATGTGTTTCATGAAATCACATACTACTTGGCCAAGAAGTTCTTATAATCCAAGATCAACCGAGAAGGAACAAATGGGGTTACAACTCTTAAACCAAGATAACTTGAGTCTTCAAACATCGTGAGGGCTTGGCAAACTTCTATTGATTCTCCCAAACACCATCTAACTCATGTGTTTCATGAAATCACCTACTACTTGGCCAAGAAGTTCTTATAATCCAAGATCAACCGAGATGGAACAAATGGGGTTACAACTCTTAAACCAAGATAACTTGAGTCTTCAAACACCCTGAGGGCTTGGCAAACATCTATTGACTCTCCCAAACACCATCTAACTCATCTGTTTCATGAAAACACCTACTACTTGGCCTACAAGTTCTTATAAACCGAGAGGGGACAAATGGGCTCACAAATCTTAAACCAAGATAACTTGAGTCTTCAAACTCTGTGAGGGCTTGGCAAACATCTATTGACTCTCCCAAACACCATCTAACTCATGTGTTTCATGAAAACACCTACTACTTGGCCTACAAGTTCTTATAAACCGAGAAGGGACAAATGAGCTCACAAATCTTAAACCACGAAAACTTGAGTCTTCAAACTCTGTGAGGGCTTGGCAAACATCTATTGACTCTCCCAAACACCATCTAACTCATGTGTTTCATGAAAACACCTACTACTTGGCCTAGAAGTTCTTATAATCCAAGATCAACCGAGATGGAACAAATGGGGTTACAACTCTTAAACCAAGATAACTTGAGTCTTCAAACACCGTGAGGGCTTGGCAAACATCTATTGACTCTCCCAAACATCATCTAACTCATCTGTTTCATGAAAACACCTACTACTTGGCCTACAAGTTCTTATAAACTGAGAAGGGACAAATGAGCTCTCAAATCTTAAACCAAGATAACTTGAGTCTTCAAACTCTGTGAGGGCTTGGCAAACATCTATTGACTATCCCAAACTCCATCTAACTCATGTGTTTCATGAAAACACCTATTACTTGGCCTAGAAGTTCTTATAATCCAAGATCAACCGAGAAGGAACAAATGGGCTTACAACTCTTAAACCAAGATAACTTGAAACTTCAAACTCTGGGAGGGCTTGGCAAAGATCTATTGACTCTCCCAAACACCCTCTAACTCATGTGTTTCATGAAAACACCTTCTACTTGGCCTATAAGTTCTTATAATCCAAGATCAACCGAGAAGGAACAAATGGGGTTACAACTCTTAAACCAAGATAACTTGAGTCTTCAAACACCGTGAGGGCTTGGCAAACTTCTATTGATTCTCCCAAACACCATCTAACTCATGTGTTTCATGAAATCACCTACTACTTGGCCAAGAAGTTCTTATAATCCAAGATCAACCGAGATGGAACAAATGGGGTTACAACTCTTAAACCAAGATAACTTGAGTCTTCAAACACCGTGAGGGCTTGGCAAACATCTATTGACTCTCCCAAACACCATCTCACTCATCTGTTTCATGAAAACACCTATTACTTGGCCTACAAGTTCTTATAAACCGAGAGGGGACAAATGGGCTCACAAATCTTAAACCAAGATAACTTGAGTCTTCAAACTCTGTGAGGGCTTGGCAAACATCTATTGACTATCCCAAACTCCATTTTACTCATTTGTTTCATGAAAACACCTACTACTTGGCCAAGAAGTTCTTATAATCCAAGATCAACCGAGAAGGAACAAATGGGCTTACAACTCTTAAACCATGATAACTTGAGACTTCAAACTCTGGGAGGGCTTGGCAAACATCTATTGACTCTCCGAAACACCCTCTAACTCATGTGTTTCATGAAAACACCTTCTACTTGGCCTATAAGTTCTTATAAACCGAGAAGGGCCAAATAAGCTCACAAATCTTAAACCAAGATAACTTGAGTCTTCAAACTCTGTGAGGGCTTGGCAAACATCTATTGACTATCCCAAACTCCATCTAACTCATGTGTTTCATGAAAACACCTACTACTTGGCCTAGAAGTTCTTATAATCCAAGATCAACCGAGAAGGAACAAATGGGCTTACAACTCTTAAACCAAGATAACTTGAGTCTTCAAACTCTGTGAGGGCTTGGCAAACATCTATTGACTATCCCAAACTCCATCTTACTCATTTGTTTCATGAAAACACCTACTACTTGGCCAAGAAGTTCTTATAATCCAAGATCAACCGAGAAGGAACAAATGGGCTTACAACTCTTAAACCAAGATAACTTGAGACTTCAAACTCTGGGAGGGCTTGGCAAACATCTATTGACTCTCCGAAACACCCTCTAACTCATGTGTTTCATGAAAACACCTTCTACTTGGCCTATAAGTTCTTATAAACCGAGAAGGGCCAAATAAGCTCACAAATCTTAAACCAAGATAACTTGAGTCTTCAAACTCTGTGAGGGCTTGGCAAACATCTATTGACTATCCCAAACTCCATCTAACTCATGTGTTTCATGAAAACACCTACTACTTGGCCTAGAAGTTCTTATAATCCAAGATCAACCGAGAAGGAACAAATGGGCTTACAACTCTTAAACCAAGATAACTTGAGTCTTCAAACTCTGTGAGGGCTTGGTAAACATCTATTGACTATCCCAAACTCCATCTTACTCATTTGTTTCATGAAAACACCTACTACTTGGCCAAGAAGTTCTTATAATCCAAGATCAACCGAGAAGGAACAAATGGGCTTACAACTCTTAAACCAAGATAACTTGAGACTTCAAACACTGGGAGGGCTTGGCAAAGATCTATTGACTCTCCCAAACACCCTCTAACTCATGTGTTTCATGAAAACACCCTCTACTTGGCCTAGAAGTTCTTATAAACCGAGAAGGGACAAATGGGCTCACAAATCTTAAACCAAGATAACTTGAGTCTTCAAACACCGTGAGGGCTTGGCAAACATCTATTGACTCTCCCAAACACCATCTAACTCATGTGTTTCATGAAATCACCTACTACTTGGCCAAGAAGTTCTTATAATCTAAGATCAATCGAGATGGAACAAATGGGGTTACAACTCTTAAACCAAGATAACTTGAGTCTTCAAACACCGTGAGGGCTTGGCAAACATCTATTGACTCTCCCAAACACCATCTAACTCATGTGTTTCATGAAAACACCTACTACTTGGCCTACAAGTTCTCATAAACCGAGAAGGGACAAATGGGCTCACAAATCTTAATCCAAGATAACTTGAGTCTTCAAACACCGTGAGGGCTTGGCAAACATCTATTGATTCTCCACAACCCCATCTAACTCATGTGTTTCATGAAATCACCTACTACTTGGCCAAGAAGTTCTTATAATCTAAGATCGTTCGAGAAGGAACAAATGGTGTTACAACTCTTAAACCAAGATAACTTGAGTCTTCAAACTCTGTGAGGGCTTGGCAAACATCTATTGACTATCCGAAACTCCATCTAACTCATGTGTTTCATGAAATCACCTACTACTTGGCCAAGAAGTTCTTATAATCCAAGATCAAACGAGAAGGAACAAATGGGGTTACAATTCTTAAACCAAGAAAACTGGAGTCTTCAAACACCGTGAGGGCTTGGCAAACATCTATTGACTCTCCCAAACACCAACTAACTCATCTGTTTCATGAAAAAACCTACTACTTGGCCTACAAGTTCTTATAAACCGAGAAGGGACAAATGGGCTCACAAATCTTAAACCAAGATAACTTGAGTCTTCAAACTCTGTGAGGGCTTGGCAAACATCTATTGACTATCCCAAACTCCATCTAACTCATGTGTTTCATGAAAACACCTACTACTTGGCCTAGAAGTTCTTATAATCCAAGATCATCCGAGAAGGAACAAATGGGCTTACAACTCTTAAACCAAGATAACTTGAGACTTCAAACTCTGGGAGGGCTTTGCAAACATCTATTGACTATCCCAAACTCCATCTAACTCATGTGTTTCATGAAAACACCTACTACTTGGCCAAGAAGTTCATATAATCCAAGATCAACCGAGAAGGAACAAATGGGGCTACAACTTTTAAACCAAGATAACTTGAGTCTTCAAACACCGTGAGGGCTTGGCAAACATCTATTGATTCTCCCAAACACCATCTAACTCATGTGTTTCATGAAATCACCTACTACTTGGCCAAGAAGTTCTTATAACCTAAGATCAATCGAGAAGGAACAAATGGGGTTACAACTCTTAAACCAAGATAACTTGAGTCTTCAAACTCTCTGAGGGCTTGGCAAAGATCTATTGACTCTCCCAAACACCATCTAATTCATGTGTTTCATGAAATCACCTACTACTTGGCCAAGAAGTTCTTATAAACCAAGATCAACCGAGATGGAACAAATGGGGTTACAACTCTTAAACCAAGATAACTTGAGTCTTCAAACTCTGTGAGGGCTTGGCAAACATCTATTGACTATCCCAAACTCCATCTAACTCATGTGTTTCATGAAATCACCTACTACTTGGCCTAGAAGTTCTTATAATCCAAGATCAACCGAGAAGGAAGAAATGGGCTTACAACTCTTAAACCAAGATAACTTGAGTCTTCAAACTCTGTGAGGGCTTGGTAAACATCTATTGACTATCCCAAACTCCATCTTACTCATTTGTTTCATGAAAACACCTACTACTTGGCCAAGAAGTTCTTATAATCCAAGATCAACCGAGAAGGAACAAATGGGCTTACAACTCTTAAACCAAGATAACTTGAGACTTCAAACACTGGGAGGGCTTGGCAAAGATCTATTGACTCTCCCAAACACCCTCTAACTCATGTGTTTCATGAAAACACCCTCTACTTGGCCTAGAAGTTCTTATAAACCGAGAAGGGACAAATGGGCTCACAAATCTTAAACCAAGATAACTTGAGTCTTCAAACACCGTGAGGGCTTGGCAAACATCTATTGACTCTCCCAAACACCATCTAACTCATGTGTTTCATGAAATCACCTACTACTTGGCCAAGAAGTTCTTATAATCTAAGATCAATCGAGAAGGAACAAATGGGGTTACAACTCTTAAACCAAGATAACTTGAGTCTTCAAACACCGTGAGGGCATGACAAACATCTATTGACTCTCCCAAACACCATCTAACTCATGTGTTTCATGAAAACACCTTCTATTTGGCCTATTAGTTCTTATAAACCGAGAAGGGACAAATAAGCTCACAAATCTTAAACCAAGATAACTTGAGTATTCAAACTCTCTGAGGGCTTGGCAAAGATCTATTGACTCTCCCAAACACCCTCTAACTCATGTGTTTCATGAAAACACCTTCTACTTGGCCTATAAGTTCTTATAATCCAAGATCAACCGAGAAGGAACAAATGGGGTTACAACTCTTAAACCAAGATAACTTGAGTCTTCAAACACCATGAGGGCTTGGCAAACATCTATTGATTCTCCCAAACACCATCTAATTCATGTGTTTCATGAAATCACCTACTACTTGGCCAAGAAGTTCTTATAAACCAAGATCAACCGAGATGGAACAAATGGGGTTACAACTCTTAAACCAAGATAACTTGAGTCTTCAAACTCTGTGAGGGCTTGGCAAACATCTATTGACTATCCCAAACTCCATCTAACTCATGTGTTTCATGAAATCACCTACTACTTGGCCTAGAAGTTCTTATAATCCAAGATCAACCGAGAAGGAACAAATGGGCTTACAACTCTTAAACCAAGATAACTTGAGTCTTCAAACTCTGTGAGGGCTTGGTAAACATCTATTGACTATCCCAAACTCCATCTTACTCATTTGTTTCATGAAAACACCTACTACTTGGCCAAGAAGTTCTTATAATCCAAGATCAACCGAGAAGGAACAAATGGGCTTACAACTCTTAAACCAAGATAACTTGAGACTTCAAACACTGGGAGGGCTTGGCAAAGATCTATTGACTCTCCCAAACACCCTCTAACTCATGTGTTTCATGAAAACACCCTCTACTTGGCCTAGAAGTTCTTATAAACCGAGAAGGGACAAATGGGCTCACAAATCTTAAACCAAGATAACTTGAGTCTTCAAACACCGTGAGGGCTTGGCAAACATCTATTGACTCTCCCAAACACCATCTAACTCATGTGTTTCATGAAATCACCTACTACTTGGCCAAGAAGTTCTTATAATCTAAGATCAATCGAGAAGGAACAAATGGGGTTACAACTCTTAAACCAAGATAACTTGAGTCTTCAAACACCGTGAGGGCTTGGCAAACATCTATTGACTCTCCCAAACACCATCTAACTCATGTGTTTCATGAAAACACCTACTACTTGGCCTACAAGTTCTTATAAACCGAGAAGGGACAAATGGGCTCACAAATCTTAAACCAAGATAACTTGAGTCTTCAAACACCGTGAGGGCTTGGCAAACATCTATTGATTCTCCAAAACACCATCTAACTCATGTGTTTCATGAAATCACCTACTACTTGGCCAAGAAGTTCTTATAATCTAAGATCAATCGAGAAGGAACAAATGGGGTTACAACTCTTAAACCAAGATAACTTGAGTCTTCAAACTCTGTCAGGGCTTGGCAAACATCTATTGACTATCCCAAACTCCATCTAACTCATGTGTTTCATGAAATCACCTACTACTTGGCCAAGAAGTTCTTATAATCCAAGATCAAACGAGAAGGAACAAATGGGGTTACAATTCTTAAACCAAGAAAACTGGAGTCTTCAAACACCGTGAGGGCTTGGCAAACATCTATTGACTCTCCCAAACACCAACTAACTCATCTGTTTCATGAAAACACCTACTACTTGGCCTACAAGTTCTTATAAACCGAGAAGGGACAAATGGGCTCACAAATCTTAAACCAAGATAACTTGAGTCTTCAAACTCTGTGAGGGCTTGGCAAACATCTATTGACTCTCCCAAACACCATCTAAAGCATGTGTTTCATGAAAACACCTACTACTTGGCCTACAAGTTCTTATAAACCGAGAAGGGACAAATGGGCTCACAAATCTTAAACCAAGATAACTTGAGTCTTCAAACTCTGTGAGGGCTTTGCAAACATCTATTGACTATCCCAAACTCCATCTAACTCATGTGTTTCATGAAAACACCTACTACTTGGCCAAGAAGTTCTTATAATCCAAGATCAACCGAGAAAGAACAAATGGGGCTACAACTTTTAAACCAAGATAACTTGAGTCTTCAAACACCGTGAGGGCTTGGCAAACATCTATTGATTCTCCCAAACACCATCTAACTCATGTGTTTCATGAAATCACCTACTACTTGGCCAAGAAGTTCTTATAACCTAAGATCAATCGAGAAGGAACAAATGGGGTTACAACTTTTAAACCAAGATAACTTGAGTCTTCAAACACCGTGAGGGCTTGGCAAACATCTATTGACTCTCCCAAACACCATCTAACTCATGTGTTTCATGAAAACACCTACTACTTGGCCTACAAGTTCTTATAAACCGAGAAGGGACAAATGGGCTCACAAATCTTAAACCAAGATAACTTGAGTCTTCAAACACCGTGAGGGCTTGGCAAACATCTATTGATTCTCCAAAACACCATCTAACTCATGTGTTTCATGAAATCACCTACTACTTGGCCAAGAAGTTCTTATAATCTAAGATCAATCGAGAAGGAACAAATGGGGTTACAACTCTTAAACCAAGATAACTTGAGTCTTCAAACTCTGTGAGGGCTTGGCAAACATCTATTGACTATCCCAAACTCCATCTAACTCATGTGTTTCATGAAATCACCTACTACTTGGCCAAGAAGTTCTTATAATCCAAGATCAAACGAGAAGGAACAAATGGGGTTACAATTCTTAAACCAAGAAAACTGGAGTCTTCAAACACCGTGAGGGCTTGGCAAACATCTATTGACTCTCCCAAACACCAACTAACTCATCTGTTTCATGAAAACACCTACTACTTGGCCTACAAGTTCTTATAAACCGAGAAGGGACAAATGGGCTCACAAATCTTAAACCAAGATAACTTGAGTCTTCAAACTCTGTGAGGGCTAGGCAAACATCTATTGACTCTCCCAAACACCATCTAAAGCATGTGTTTCATGAAAACACCTACTACTTGGCCTACAAGTTCTTATAAACCGAGAAGGGACAAATGGGCTCACAAATCTTAAACCAAGATAACTTGAGTCCTCAAACTCTGTGAGGGCTTTGCAAACATCTATTGACTATCCCAAACTCCATCTAACTCATGTGTTTCATGAAAACACCTACTACTTGGCCAAGAAGTTCTTATAATCCAAGATCAACCGAGAAAGAACAAATGGGGCTACAACTTTTAAACCAAGATAACTTGAGTCTTCAAACACCGTGAGGGCTTGGCAAACATCTATTGATTCTCCCAAACACCATCTAACTCATGTGTTTCATGAAATCACCTACTACTTGGCCAAGAAGTTCTTATAACCTAAGATCAATCGAGAAGGAACAAATGGGGTTACAACTTTTAAACCAAGATAACTTGAGTCTTCAAACACCGTGAGGGCTTGGCAAACATCTATTGACTCTCCCAAACACCATCTAACTCATGTGTTTCATGAAAACACCTACTACTTGGCCTACAAGTTCTTATAAACCGAGAAGGGACAAATGGGCTCACAAATCTTAAACCAAGATAACTTGAGTCTTCAAACACCGTGAGGGCTTGGCAAACATCTATTGATTCTCCCAAACACCATCTAACTCATGTGTTTCATGAAATCACCTACTACTTGGCCAAGAAGTTCTTATAACCTAAGATCAATCGAGAAGGAACAAATGGGGTTACAACTTTTAAACCAAGATAACTTGAGTCTTCAAACACCGTGAGGGCTTGGCAAACATCTATTGACTCTCCCAAACACCATCTAACTCATGTGTTTCATGAAAACACCTACTACTTGGCCTACAAGTTCTTATAAACCGAGAAGGGACAAATGGGCTCACAAATCTTAAACCAAGATAACTTGAGTCTTCAAACACCGTGAGGGCTTGGCAAACATCTATTGATTCTCCAAAACACCATCTAACTCATGTGTTTCATGAAATCACCTACTACTTGGCCAAGAAGTTCTTATAATCTAAGATCAATCGAGAAGGAACAAATGGGGTTACAACTCTTAAACCAAGATAACTTGAGTCTTCAAACTCTGTGAGGGCTTGGCAAACATCTATTGACTATCCCAAACTCCATCTAACTCATGTGTTTCATGAAATCACCTACTACTTGGCCAAGAAGTTCTTATAATCCAAGATCAAACGAGAAGGAACAAATGGGGTTACAATTCTTAAACCAAGAAAACTGGAGTCTTCAAACACCGTGAGGGCTTGGCAAACATCTATTGACTCTCCCAAACACCAACTAACTCATCTGTTTCATGAAAACACCTACTACTTGGCCTACAAGTTCTTATAAACCGAGAAGGGACAAATGGGCTCACAAATCTTAAACCAAGATAACTTGAGTCTTCAAACTCTGTGAGTGCTTGGCAAACATCTATTGACTCTCCCAAACACCATCTAAAGCATGTGTTTCATGAAAACACCTACTACTTGGCCTACAAGTTCTTATAAACCGAGAAGGGACAAATGAGCTCACAAATCTTAAACCAAGATAACTTGAGTCTTCAAACTCTGTGAGGGCTTTGCAAACATCTATTGACTATCCCAAACTCCATCTAACTCATGTGTTTCATGAAAACACCTACTACTTGGCCAAGAAGTTCTTATAATCCAAGATCAACCGAGAAAGAACAAATAGGGCTACAACTTTTAAACCAAGATAACTTGAGTCTTCAAACACCGTGAGGGCTTGGCAAACATCTATTGATTCTCCCAAACACCATCTAACTCATGTGTTTCATGAAATCACCTACTACTTGGCCAAGAAGTTCTTATAACCTAAGATCAATCGAGAAGGAACAAATGGGGTTACAACTTTTAAACCAAGATAACTTGAGTCTTCAAACACCGTGAGGGCTTGGCAAACATCTATTGACTCTCCCAAACACCATCTAACTCATGTGTTTCATGAAAACACCTACTACTTGGCCTACAAGTTCTTATAAACCGAGAAGGGACAAATGGGCTCACAAATCTTAAACCAAGATAACTTGAGTCTTCAAACACCGTGAGGGCTTGGCAAACATCTATTGATTCTCCCAAACACCATCTAACTCATGTGTTTCATGAAATCACCTACTACTTGGCCAAGAAGTTCTTATAACCTAAGATCAATCGAGAAGGAACAAATGGGGTTACAACTTTTAAACCAAGATAACTTGAGTCTTCAAACACCGTGAGGGCTTGGCAAACATCTATTGACTCTCCCAAACACCATCTAACTCATGTGTTTCATGAAATCACCTACTACTTGGCCTACAAGTTCTTATAAACCGAGAAGGGACAAATGGGCTCACAAATCTTAAACCAAGATAACTTGAGTCTTCAAACACCGTGAGGGCTTGGCAAACATCTATTGACTCTCCCAAACACCATCTAACTCATGTGTTTCATGAAATCACCTACTACTTGGCCAAGAAGTTCTTATAATCTAAGATCAATCGAGAAGGAACAAATGGGGTTACAACTCTTAAACCAAGATAACTTGAGTCTTCAAACACCGTGAGGGCTTGGCAAACATCTATTGACTCTCCCAAACACCATCTAACTCATGTGCTTCATGAAAACACCTACTACTTGGCCTACAAGTTCTTATAAACCGAGAAGGGACAAATGGGCTCACAAATCTTAAACCAAGATAACTTGAGTCTTCAAACACCGTGAGGGCTTGGCAAACATCTATTGATTCTCCAAAACACCATCTAACTCATGTGTTTCATGAAATCACCTACTACTTGGCCAAGAAGTTCTTATAATCTAAGATCAATCGAGAAGGAACAAATGGGGTTACAACTCTTAAACCAAGATAACTTGAGTCTTCAAACTCTGTGAGGGCTTGGCAAACATCTATTGACTATCCCAAACTCCATCTAACTCATGTGTTTCATGAAATCACCTACTACTTGGCCAAGAAGTTCTTATAATCCAAGATCAAACGAGAAGGAACAAATGGGGTTACAATTCTTAAACCAAGAAAACTGGAGTCTTCAAACACCGTGAGGGCTTGGCAAACATCTATTGACTCTCCCAAACACCAACTAACTCATCTGTTTCATGAAAACACCTACTACTTGGCCTACAAGTTCTTATAAACCGAGAAGGGACAAATGGGCTCACAAATCTTAAACCAAGATAACTTGAGTCTTCAAACTCTGTGAGGGCTTGGCAAACATCTATTGACTCTCCCAAACACCATCTAACTCATGTGTTTCATGAAAACACCTACTACTTGGCCTACAAGTTCTTATAAACCGAGAAGGGACAAATGGGCTCACAAATCTTAAACCAAGATAACTTGAGTCTTCAAACTCTGTGAGGGCTTTGCAAACATCTATTGACTATCCCAAACTCCATCTAACTCATGTGTTTCATGAAAACACCTACTACTTGGCCTACAAGTTCTTATAAACCGAGAAGGGACAAATGGGCTCACAAATCTTAAACCAAGAAAACTTGAGTCTTCAAACTCTGTGAGGGCTTGGCAAACATCTATTGACTCTCCCAAACACCATCTAACTCATGTGTTTCATGAAAACACCTACTACTTGGCCTACAAGTTCTTATATTCCAAGATCAACCGAGAAGGAACAAATGGGGTTACAACTCTTAATCCAAGATAACTTAAGTCTTCAAACACTGTGAGGGCTTGGCAAACATCTATTGACTCTCCCAAATACCCTCTAACTCATGTGTTTCATGAAAACACCTACTACTTGGCCTACAAGTTCTTATAAACCGAGAAGGGACAAATGAGCTCACAAATCTTAAACCAAGAAAACTTGAGTCTTCAAACTCTGTGAGGGCTTGGCAAACATCTATTGACTCTCCCAAACACCATCTAACTCATGTGTTTCATGAAAACACCTACTACTTGGCCTAGAAGTTCTTATAATCCAAGATCAACCGAGAAGGAACAAATGGGCTTACAACTCTTAAACCAAGATAACTTGAGACTTCAAACTTTGGGAGGGCTTGGCAAACATCTATTGACTCTCCGAAACACCCTCTAACTCATGTGTTTCATGAAAACACCTTCTACTTGGCCTATAAGTTCTTATAATCCAAGATCAACCGAGAAGGAACAAATGGGGTTCCAACTCTTAAACCAAGATAACTTGAGTCTTCAAACACCGTGAGGGCTTGTCAAAATCTATTGATTCTCCCAAACACCATCTAATTCATGTGTTTCATGAAATCACCTACTACTTGGCCAAGAAGTTCTTATAATCCAAGATCAACCGAGATGGAACAAATGGGGTTACAACTCTTAAACCAAGATAACTTGAGTCTTCAAACACCGTGAGGGCTTGGCAAACATCTATTGACTCTCCCAAACACCATCTAACTCATGTGTTTCATGAAAACACCTACTACTTGGCCTACAAGTTCTTATAAACTGAGAAGGGACAAATGAGCTCACAAATCTTAAACCAAGATAACTTGAGTCTTCAAACTCTGTGAGGGCTTGGCAAACATCTATTGACTATCCCAAACTCCATCTAACTCATGTGTTTCATGAAAACACCTACTACTTGGCCTAGAAGTTCTTATAAACTGAGAAGGGACAAATGAGCTCACAAATATTAAACCAAGATAACTTGAGTCTTCAAACTCTGTGAGGGCTTGGCAAACATCTATTGACTATCCCAAACTCCATCTAACTCATGTGTTTCAAGAAAACACCTACTACTTGGCCTAGAAGTTCTTATAATCCAAGATCAACCGAGAAGGAACAAATGGGCTTACAACTCTTAAACCAAGATAACTTGAGACTTCAAACTCTGGGAGGGCTTGGCAAACATCTATTGACTCTCCCAAACACCCTCTAACTCATGTGTTTCATGAAAACACCTTCTACTTGGCCTATAAGTTCTTATAATCCAAGATCAAACGAGAAGGAACAAATGGGGTTACAACTCTTAAACCAAGATAACTTGAGTCTTCAAACACCGTGAGGGCTTGGCAAACTTCTATTGATTCTCCCAAACACCATCTAACTCATGTGTTTCATGAAATCACCTACTACTTGGCCAAGAAGTTCTTATAATCCAAGATCAACCGAGATGGAACAAATGGGGTTACAACTCTTAAACCAAGATAACTTGAGTCTTCAAACACCGTGAGGGCTTGGCAAACATCTATTGACTCTCCCAAACACCATCTAACTCATCTGTTTCATGAAAACACCTACTACTTGGCCTACAAGTTCTTATAAACCGAGAAGGGACAAATGGGCTCACAAATCTTAAACCAAGATAACTTGAGTCTTCAAACACCGTGAGGGCTTGGCAAACATCTATTGATTCTCCAAAACACCATCTAACTCATGTGTTTCATGAAATCACCTACTACTTGGCCAAGAAGTTCTTATAATCTAAGATCAATCGAGAAGGAACAAATGGGGTTACAACTCTTAAACCAAGATAACTTGAGTCTTCAAACACCGTGAGGGCTTGGCAAACATCTATTGACTCTCCCAAACACCATCTTACTCATGTGTTTCATGAAAACACCTACTACTTGGCCTAGAAGTTCTTATAATCCAAGATCAACCGAGAAGGAACAAAAGGGCTTACAACTCTTAAACCAAGAAAACTTGAGTCTTCAAACTCTGTGAGGGCTTGGCAAACATCTATTGACTCTCCCAAACACCATCTAACTCATATGTTTCATGAAATCACCTACTACTTGGCCAATAAGTTCTTATAATCTAAGATCAATCGAGAAGGAACAAATGGGGTTACAACTCTTAAACCAAGATAACTTGAGTCTTCAAACACCGTGAGGGCTTGGCAAACATCTATTGATTCTCCCAAACACCATCTAACTCATATGTTTCATGAAATCACCTACTACTTGGCCAATAAGTTCTTATAATCTAAGATCAATCGAGAAGGAACAAATGGGGTTACAACTCTTAAACCAAGATAACTTGAGTCTTCAAACACTGTGAGGGCTTGGCAAACATCTATTGACTCTCCCAAACACCATCTAACTCATGTGTTTCATGAAATCACCTACTACTTGGCCTACAAGTTCTTATAAACCGAGAAGGGACAAATGGGCTCACAAATCTTAAACCAAGATAACTTGAGTCTTCAAACACCGTGAGGGCTTGGCAAACATCTATTGATTCTCCAAAACACCATCTAACTCATGTGTTTCATGAAATCACCTACTACTTGGCCAAGAAGTTCTTATAATCTAAGATCAATCGAGAAGGAACAAATGGGGTTACAACTCTTAAACCAAGATAACTTGAGTCTTCAAACTCTGTGAGGGCTTGGCAAACATCTATTGACTCTCCCAAACACCATCTAACTCATGTGTTTCATGAAAACACCTACTACTTGGCCTACAAGTTCTTATATTCCAAGATCAACCGAGAAGGAACAAATGGGGTTACAACTCTTAAACCATGATAACTTGAGTCTTCAAACACCGTGAGGGCTTGGCAAACATCTATTGACTCCCCCAAACACCCTCTAACTCATGTGTTTCTTGAAAACACCTACTACTTGGCCTAGAAGTTCTTATAAACTGAGAAGGGACAAATGGGCTCACAAATCTTAAACCAAGAAAACTTGAGTCTTCAAACTCTGTGAGGGCTTGGCAAACATCTATTGACTCTCCCAAACACCATCTAACTCATGTGTTTCATGAAAACACCTACTACTTGGCCTAGAAGTTCTTATAATCCAAGATCAACCGAGAAGGAACAAATAGGCTTACAACTCTTAAACCAAGATAACTTGAGACTTCAAACTCTGGGAGGGCTTGGCAAACATCTATTGATTCTCCCAAACACCATCTAATTCATGTGTTTCATGAAATCACCTACTACTTGGCCAAGAAGTTCTTATAATCCAAGATCAACCGAGATGGAACAAATGGGGTTACAACTCTTAAACCAAGATAACTTGAGTCTTCAAACACCGCGAGGACTTGGCAAACATCTATTGACTCTCCCAAACACCATCTAACTCATGTGTTTCATGAAAACACCTACTACTTGGCCTACAAGTTCTTATAAACCGAGAAGGGACAAATGAGCTCACAAATCTTAAACCAAGATAACTTGAGTCTTCAAACTCTGTGAGGGCTTGGCAAACATCAATTGACTATCCCAAACTCCATCTAACTCATGTGTTTCATGAAAACACCTACTACTTGGCCAAGAAGTTCTTATAATCCAAGATCAACCGAGAAGGAACAAATGGGGCTACAACTTTTAAACCAAGATAACTTGAGTCTTCAAACACCGTGAGGGCTTGGCAAACATCTATTGATTCTCCCAAACACCATCTAACTCATGTGTTTCATGAAATCACCCACTACTTGGCCAAGAAGTTCTTATAATCTAAGATCAATGGAGAAGGAACAAATGGGGTTACAACTCTTAAACCAAGATAACTTGAGTCTTCAAATACCGTGAGGGCTTGGCAAACATCTATTGACTATCCCAAACTCCATCTAACTCATGTGTTTCATGAAATCACCTACTACTTGGCCAAGAAGTTCTTATAATCCAAGATCAAACGAGAAGGAACAAATGGGGTTAGAACTCTTAAACCAAGATAACTTGAGTCTCCAAACACCGTGAGGGCTTGGCAAACATCTATTGATTCTCCCAAACACCATCTAATTCATGTGTTTCATGAAATCACCTACTACTTGGCCAAGAAGTTCTTATAATCCAAGATCAACCGAGATGGAACAAATGGGGTTACAACTCTTAAACCAAGATAACTTGAGTCTTCAAACACCGTGAGGACTTGGCAAACATCTATTGACTCTCCCAAACACCATCTAACTCATGTGTTTCATGAAAACACCTACTACTTGGCCTACAAGTTCTTATAAACCGAGAAGGGACAAATGAGCTCACAAATCTTAAACCAAGATAACTTGAGTCTTCAAACTCTGTGAGGGCTTGGCAAACATCAATTGACTATCCCAAACTCCATCTAACTCATGTGTTTCATGAAAACACCTACTACTTGGCCAAGAAGTTCTTATAATCCAAGATCAACCGAGAAGGAACAAATGGGGCTACAACTTTTAAACCAAGATAACTTGAGTCTTCAAACACCGTGAGGGCTTGGCAAACATCTATTGATTCTCCCAAACACCATCTAACTCATGTGTTTCATGAAATCACCTACTACTTGGCCAAGAAGTTCTTATAATCTAAGATCTATGGAGAAGAAACAAATGGGGTTACAACTCTTAAACCAAGATAACTTGAGTCTTCAAATACCGTGAGGGCTTGGCAAACATCTATTGACTATCCCAAACTCCATCTAACTCATGTGTTTCATGAAATCACCTACTACTTGGCCAAGAAGTTCTTATAATCCAAGATCAAACGAGAAGGAACAAATGGGGTTACAACTCTTAAACCAAGAAAACTGGAGTCTTCAAACACCGTGAGGGCTTGGCAAACATCTATTGACTCTCCCAAACACCAACTAACTCATCTGTTTCATGAAAACACCTACTACTTGGCCTACAAGTTCTTATAAACCGAGAAGGGACAAATGGGCTCACAAATCTTAAACCAAGATAACTTGAGTCTTCAAACTCTGTGAGGGCTTGGCAAACATCTATTGACTCTCCCAAACACCATCTAACTCATGTGTTTCATGAAAACACCTACTACTTGGCCTACAAGTTCTTATAAACCGAGAAGGGACAAATGGGCTCACAAATCTTAAACCAAGATAACTTGAGTCTTCAAACTCTGTGAGGGCTTGGCAAACATCTATTGACTCTCCCAAACACCATCTAACTCATATGTTTCATGAAAACACCTACTACTTGGCCTAGAAGTTCTTATATTCCAAGATCAACCGAGAAGGAACAAATGGGGTTACAACTCTTAAACCAAGATAACTTGAGTCTTCAAACACCGTGAGGGCTTGGCAAACATCTATTGACTCCCCCAAACACCCTCTAACTCATGTGTTTCTTGAAAACACCTACTACTTGGCCTAGAAGTTCTTATAAACCGAGAAGGGTCAAATGGGCTCACAAATCTTAAACCAAGATAACTTGAGTCTTCAAACACCGTGAGGGCTTGGCAAACATCTATTGATTCTCCCAAACACCATCTAACTCATGTGTTTCATGAAATCACCTACTACTTGGCCAAGAAGTTCTTATAATCTAAGATCAATGGAGAAGGAACAAATGGGGTTACAACTCTTAAACCAAGATAACTTGAGTCTTCAAATACCGTGAGGGCTTGGCAAACATCTATTGACTATCCCAAACTCCATCTAACTCATGTGTTTCATGAAATCACCTACTACTTGGCCAAGATGTTCTTATAATCCAACATCAAACGAGAAGGAACAAATGGGGTTACAACTCTTAAACCAAGAAAACTGGAGTCTTCAAACACCGTGAGGGCTTGGCAAACATCTATTGACTCTCCCAAACACCAACTAACTCATGTGTTTCATGAAAACACCTACTACTTGGCCTAGAAGTTCTTATATTCCAAGATCAACCGAGAAGGAACAAATGGGGTTACAACTCTTAAACGAAGATAACTTGAGTCTTCAAACACCGTGAGGGCTTGGCAAACATCTATTGACTCCCCCAAACACCCTCTAACTCATGTGTTTCTTGAAAACACCTACTACTTGGCCTAGAAGTTCTTATAAACCGAGAAGGGACAAATGGGCTCACAAATCTTAAACCAAGAAAACTTGAGTCTTCAAACTCTGTGAGGGCTTGGCAAACATCTATTGACTCTCCCAAACACCATCTAACTCATGTGTTTCATGAAAACACCTACTATTTGGCCTAGAAGTTCTTATAATCCAAGATCAACCGAGAAGGAACAAATGGGCTTACAACTCTTAAACCAAGATAACTTGAGACTTCAAACTCTGGGAGGGCTTGGCAAACATCTATTGACTCTCCCAAACACCCTCTAACTCATGTGTTTCATGAAAACACCTTCTACTTGGCCTATAAGTTCTTATAATCCAAGATCAACCGAGAAGGAACAAATGGGGTTACAACTCTTAAACCAAGATAACTTGAGTCTTCAAACACCGTGAGGGCTTGGCAAACATCTATTGATTCTCCCAAACACCATCTAATTCATGTGTTTCATGAAATCACCTACTACTTGGCCAAGAAGTTCTTATAATCCAAGATCAACCGAGATGGAACAAATGGGGTTACAACTCTTAAACCAAGATAACTTGAGTCTTCAAACACCGTGAGGACTTGGCAAACATCTATTGACTCTCCCAAACACGATCTAACTCATGTGTTTCATGAAAACACCTACTACTTGGCCTACAAGTTCTTATAAACCGAGAAGGGACAAATGAGCTCACAAATCTTAAACCAAGATAACTTGAGTCTTCAAACTCTGTGAGGGCTTGGCAAACATCTATTGACTATCCCAAACTCCATCTAACTCATGTGTTTCATGAAAACACCTACTACTTGGCCAAGAAGTTCTTATAATCCAAGATCAACCGAGAAGGAACAAATGGGGCTACAACTTTTAAACCAAGATAACTTGAGTCTTCAAACACCGTGAGGGCTTGGCAAACATCTATTGATTCTCCCAAACACCATCTAACTCATGTGTTTCATGAAATCACCTACTACTTGGCCAAGAAGTTCTTATAATCTAAGATCAATCGAGAAGGAACAAATGGGGTTACAAGTCTTAAACCAAGATAACTTGAGTCATCAAACACCGTGAGGGCTTGGCAAACATCTATTGACTCTCCCAAACACCATCTAACTCATGTGTTTCATGAAATTACCTACTACTTGGCCTACAAGTTCTTATAAACCGAAAAGGGACAAATGGGCGCACAAATCTTAAACCAAGATAACTTGAGTCTTCAAACTCTGAGAGGGCTTCGCAAACATCTATTGACTCTCCCAAACACCATCTAACTCATGTGTTTCATGAAATCACCTACTACTTGGCCTAGAAGTTCTTATAATCCAAGATTAATCGAGAAGGAACAAATGGGGTTACAACTCTTAAACCAAGATAACTTGAGTCTTTAAACACCGTGAAGGCTTGGCAAACATCTATTGACTCTCCCAAACACCATCTATCTCATTTGTTTCATGAAAACACCTACTACTTGGCCTACAAATTCTTATAATCCAAGATCAACCGAGAAGAAACAAAAGGGATTACAACTCTTAAACCAAGATAACTTGAGTCTTCAAACACCGTGAGGGCTTGGCAGACATCTATTGACTCTCCCAAACACCATCTAACTCATGTGTTTCATGAAAACACCTACTACTTGGCCTAGAAGTTCTTATAAACCAAGAAGGGACAAATGGGCTGACAAATCTTAAACCAAGATAACTTGAGTCTTCAAACTCTATGAGGGCTAGGCAAACATCTATTGACTCTCCCAACAGCCATCTAACTCATGTGTTTCATGAAAACTCCTACTACTTGGCCTAGAAGTTCTTATAATCCAAGATCAACCGAGAAGGAACAAATGGGCTTACAACTCTTAAACCAAGATAACTTGAGTCTTCAATCACCGTGAGGGCATGACAAACATCTATTGACTCTCCCAAACACCATCTAACTCATGTGTTTCATGAAAACACCAACTACTCTGCCTAGAAGTTGTTATATAATCCAAGATCAATCGAGATGGAACAAATGGGCTTACAACTCTTAAACCAAGATAACTTGAGTCTTCAATCATCGTGAGGGCATGAGAAACATCTATTGACTCTCCCAAACACTATCTGATATGATCCAAGTCGGATGCATATTGTTTTTACGGATCGTCCTTGAGTTGATTTCTTGTTAAAAAGAATTTAAAGGAGAGATGAATGATGCGCGTGAGCGATGCGAGAAAAGCGATCAGTGAATAGTGTACGAACAGTACCTTGAACAGTGCAAAATAGTAAAAAAATGGAAAAGATGGAAGGAAGAAGAGGGGTGGAAGGAAGAAGACGTCACACTCTTGGGGAGTGATAAGTCAAGCGAAGATTCACCACAAAGGTAAGGAAACCTTTGATAAGAACCAAGATGGTTCACTCAAGAACCCAAGAGAACTAAGCTCTCAAAAACTCGCAAAGGAGTGTAATATTATTCTGAAATTCAAAGTTGACAAATGCAGCAAATACAAACCTATTTATAGGGATTGAGTTGGTGGCTAGGTCTAATTAAAAGGAGGCAGCAAGCTAACACCCCTTTAACCCTAATCCTAACACAAAAGTGGCCCAAGCCCAATTAGAAGGCAACATCTATCCCTAGCTATGCTATGCACTTAGTTAAGCCCAAACAATAGGCCCTTATTTCAAAATATCCCAAAAAGAAAATAAGAATCAAAACTGAAAAGATTAAAAGGTTCAAATACATAATTAAATAAAATTTCTAAGAAGAAATCCTGCCCCCACATTGGTCCCTTCATCAACTTAGTTCATTTGGACCATCTTGAGTGCTTGTTCTTCTGGAATGGGCTTGAGTGAGAGAAAATGGTTGACTTCTTTATCCAAATTCTCCTTAGCCTTATTAGCTCTTGTCCTTGTCATTGGGCCTCCAAGTCCTTGCAGTGCATATTTGGGCCTTGGGCCCATTGGGCTTCCACTTGAGCTTCCTTGGTCTCCATCATGCCCTCCCCCTTCAAAAGAATTCGTCCTCGAATTTGATCTTTCGTCACCTTTCTTTTCGCATGTGCACCCACACCAATCTCCTGGATCAAACACAACTTGTCTCCTTCCCTTGTTTGCTTGCCTAGCATATTGCTCCATCTTCCTTTCAATTTGAGCTTTGACTTGTTCAGGGAGCGTCCTTACATATTCAGTTTTTGCCTGTCCATTCCTATGAATTAAAGAAAAGACATTAGGTAGAGGCAGTAAATCAAGGGGGCTGAAGGGATTAAAATCATATACAATCTCAATAGGAGAAAAGCTAGTAGTAGCATGCATAGCCCTATTATAAACAAATTCAACAAGTGGTAAGCATTCTGAGTTGAAAGAGGCTCTTGGGATGAAGTCCATTTGAATTTCAATCCCCCTCAAGGGTGGTAGTCCCGAGGGACACTCCTTGGAAAGACATCTTCAAAGTCCTGCAAAAGAGATTCAACTTCACTAGATAGAGGGTTAGAGTTATAATTTAAGCACAAGTCCTTTTGTATACTACTGTATATCTCTTTCTTTGCAAAGCAAGCCCTCTTAATCTCACTCTCCCTAGTTATTAAATATTCAATTTTTTTCTCATTTACAAGTTCTTGGTCCTTATTCTTTGCTTCCCCCTTTGATTTTACTTTTAAGTCCTTCTTCTCTTGCTCCCTTCTTAGCTTCAAGGCCACTTGGTCTTCACAAACCTGTTTGGGAGTAAGGGGTACAAGGGTTACCTTCAAAGAATTATGAACAAAGGAGTACTTGTTAGTGAAACCATCATGAATAGCATGCTTATCAAATTGCCAAGGCCTTCCAAGCAAAATATGGCCAGCCTCCATGGGAACAACATCACACAAAACATCATCATTATACTTACCAATTGACAAACTTACCAACACTTGTTGATTTACTATCAACTCACCGTTCTCACTTAGCCATTGAAGCTTGTATGGTCGGGGGTGAGGAATAGTTTTAAGGTCAAGTTTTCTTACCAAGCGAGTGCTTGCCACATTAGTGCAACTTCCCCCATCAATGATTAATGAGCACACTTTGCCTTGGATGGTACATCTTGTATGGAAGATGTTTTCCCTTTGGTCTTGATCCCTTGCCACAACTTGGTTACCCAATGCTTGGCGAACATCTATTGACTGGCCCAAACATTGTCTAACTCATTCCAATCATGAAAATATCATTCACTTGGCGTAGAAGTTCTTTTAACCAAAGATAAACCGAGACAGGTCTAATGGGCATACAACTCTTAAACCTATATAGCTTGAGGCTTCAACCTCCGTGGGTGCTTGACAAACATCTATTCACTCTTCTAAACACTAGCTTACTCATTTATTTCATGAAAACTTCAACATTTGGCTTAGAAGTACTTTTAATAAAGGATAAACCGGAAACAAACAAATGGGCTTAAAACTCTTAAACCAAAATTGCTTGAGTCTTGAACCTCCATGGGTGTTTGGAGAACATCTATTAACTCCCCCAAGCATTGACTAACTCATTCTAATCATGAAAATATTATTCAGTTGGCTTAGAAGTTCTTTTAATCAAGGATAAACCGAAAAGAATCCAATGGGCTTGCTACTCTTAAACCATGATTGCTTGAGTTTTTAACCTCTGTGGGGCCAAGCAAACATCTATTGACAACCCCAAGCATTGTCTAAGTGAGTGCAATCATGAAAATATCATTCCCTTGGCCTAGAATTTCTTTTAATCAATGATTAACCAAGAAGGATCTAATGGGCTTACAACTCTTAAACCAAAATAGATGTAGTCTTCAACTTCCATGGGAGCTTGACTAACATCAATTGACTCTCCCAAACATTGTCTAACTGATTCCAATCAAGAGAATATCATTCACTTAGCCTAGAAGTTCTTTTAATCAATGATAAACCAAGAAGGATCTAATGGGCTTACAACTCTTAAACCAAGATAGCTTGATTCTTGAACCTTTGTGGGGGCTTAGCGAACATCTATTGACACCTCCAAACATTGTCTAACTCAATCCAATCGTGAAAATATCATTCACTTGGCCTAGAAGTTCTTTTAATCAATGCTAAAACGAGAATGATCTAAGGGGCTTACCACTCTTAAACTAAGGTAGCTTGAGTCTTGAACCTCTGTGGGGGCTTGGCGAACATCTATTCACTCCCCCAAACATTGTGTAACTCATTCCAATCATGCAAATATCATTTACTTGGCCTAGAAGTTCTTTTAATCAATGATAAACCGAGAAGGATCTAATGGGCTTACAGCTCCAAAAACTAAGATAGCTTGATTCTTGAAACTTTGTGGGCGCTTGGCGAACATCTATTGAATCCCCCACACATTGTCTAATTCATTCCAATCGTGAAAATATCATTCCCTTGTCCTAGAAGTTCTTTTAATCAATGATAAATCGAGAAGGATCTAACGGATTTATAACTCTTAAACCAAAATAGCTTGAGTCTCGAACCTCCATGGGTGCTTGGCGAACATCTATTGACTCCCCCAAACATTGTAAACTCATTCCAATCATGAAAATATCATTCACTTGGCGTAGAAGTTCTTTTAACCAAAGATAAACCGAGACGGGTCTAATGGGCATACAACTCTTAAACCTATATAGCTTGAGTGGTCGACCTTCGTGGGTGCTTGACTGATATCTATTCACTCATTCAAACACTATCTTACTCATTTATTTCATGAAAACTTCATTTGGCCAAGAAGTTCTTTTAATAAAAGATAAACCGGAAACAAACAAACGGGCTTAACACTCTTAAACCAAAATAGCTTGAGTCTTAAACCTCCATGGGTGTTTGGCGAACATCTATTGACTCCCCCAAACATTGACTAACTCATTTCAATCGTGAAAATATCATTCAGTTGGCTTAGAAGTTCTTTTAATCAAGGATAAACCGAGAAGAATCCAATGGACTTGCTACTCGTAAACCATGATAGCTTGAGTTTTCCACCTCTGTGGGGCTAAGCGAACATCTATTGACGACCCCAAACACTGTCTACGTGAGTGCAATCATGAAAATATCATTCCCTTGGCCTAGAATTTCTTTTAATCAATGATAAACCAAGAAGGATCTAATGGGCTTACAACTCTTAAACCAAAATATCTTGAGTCTTCAACATCCATAGGAGCTTGACTAACATCTATTGACTCCCCCAAATATTGTCTAACTGATTCCAATCAAGAAAATATCATTCACTTAGCATAGAAGTTCTTTTAATCAATGATAAACCAAGAAGGATCTAATGGTGTTACAACTCTTAAACCAAGATAGCTTGATTCTTGAACCTTTGTGGGGGCTTGGCGAACATCCATTGACTCCCTCAAACATTGTCTAACTCATTCCAATCGTGAAAATATCATTTCCTTGGCCTAGAAGTTCTTTTAATCAATGCTAAAACGAGAATGATCTAAGGGGCTTACCACTCTTAAACTAAGGTAGCTTGAGTCTTGAACCTCTGTGGGGGCATGGCGAACATCTATTCACTCCCCCAAACATTGTGTAACTCATTCCAATCATGAAAATATCATTCACTTGGCCTAGATGTTCTTTTAATCAATGATAAACCGAGAAGGATCTAATGGGCTTACAGCTCCAAAAACTAAGATAGCTTGATTCTTAAACCTTTGTGGGCGCTTGGCGAACATCTATTGAATCCCCCACACATTGTCTAATTCATTCCAATCATCAAAATATCATTCCCTTGTCCTAGAAGTTCTTTTAATCAAAGATAAACCGAGAAGGATTTAATGGGCTTACAACTCTTAAACCAAGATAGCATGAGTCTTGAACCTCCGTAGGTGCTTGCGGAACATCTATTGACACCCTTAAACATTGTCTAACTCATTCCAATCATGAAAATATCTTTCACTTGGCTAAGAAGTTCACTTAATGAAAGGTAATCCGAGAAGGATATAATGCGCTTATGACTTCTAATCCCTTTTAGCTTGAGAATCGAAGCTCCGTGGGTGCTTGGCGAACATTTATTGACAACCCCAAGCACTGTCTAAGTCATTGCAATCAAGAAAATATCATTCACTTGGCCTAAAGGTTCTTTTAATCAATGATAAAGCGAAAAGGATCTAACGGGCTTACAACTCTTAAACCAAAATAGCTTGAGTCTTAAAACTCCATGAGTCCTTGGCGTTCATCTATTGACTCCCCTAAACACAGTCTAAGTTATTGTATTTATGAAAATATCATTCACTTGGCCTACAAATTCTTTTATAAAATGATAAACAGAGAAGGATCTAATGGGCTTACAACTCTTAAACCAAGATAGCATGTGTCTTGAACCTCCGTAGGTGCTTGCGAACATCTATTGACTCCTCCAAACATTGACTAACTCATTCCAATCATGAAAATATCATTCAGTTGGCTTAGAAGTTCTTTTAGTCAAGGATAAACCGAGAAGAATCCAATGGGCTTCCTACTCTTAAACCATGATAGCTTGAGTTTTCAACCTCTGTGGGGCAAGCGAACATCTATTGACGACCCTAAACACTGTGTAAGTGAGTGCAATCATGAAAATTTCATTGCCTTGGCCTAGAATTTCTTTTAATCAATGATAAACCAAGAAGAATCTAATGGGCTTACAACTCTTAAACCAAAATAGCTTGAGTCTTCAACCTCCATGGGAGCTTGACTAACATCTATTGGCTCCCCCAAACATTGTCTAACTGATTCCAATCAAGAAAGTATCATTCACTTAGCCTAGAAGTTCCTTTAATCAATGATAAACCAAGAAGGATCTAATGGGCTTACAACTCTTAAACCAAGAAGGATCTAATGGGCTTACAACTCTTAAACCAAGATAGCTTGATTCTTGAACATCTGTGGGGGCTTGGCGAACATCTATTGACTCCCCCAAACATTGTCAAACTCATTCCAATCGTAAAAATATCGTTCACTTGGCCTAGAAGTTCTTTCAATCAAAGATAAAACGACAATGATCTAAGGGGCTTACCACTCTTAAACCAAGGTAGCTTGAGTCTTTACCCTCTGTGGGGCTTGGCGAACATCTATTCACTCCCCCAAACATTGTGTAACTCATACCAATCATGAAAATATCATTCACTTGGCCTATAATTTCTTTTAATCAAAGATAAACTGAGAAGGATCTAATGGGCTTACAACTCTTAAACCAAGATAGCATGAGTCTTGAACCTCCGTAGGTACTTGCGGAACATCTATTGACACCCTTAAACATTGTCCAACTCATTCCAATCATGAAAATATCATTCACTTGGCTAAAAAATTCACTTAATGAAAGGTAAATCGAGAAGGACCTAATGCGCTTATGACTTCTAATCCCTTTCAGCTTGAGTATTGAAGCTCCGCGGGTGCTTGGCGAACATTTATTGACGATCCCAAACACTGTCTAAGTCATTGCAATCAGGAAAATATCATTCACTTGGCCTAAAGGTACTTTTAATCAATGATAAAACGAAAAGGATCTAATGGGCTTACAACTCTTAAACCAAAATAGCTTGTGTCTTGAACCTCCATGAAAATATCATTCACTTAGCGTACAAGTTCTTTTAAAAAATGATAAACAGAGAAGGATCTAATGGGCTTAACACTCTTAAACCAAGATAGCATGTGTCTTGAACCTCCATAGGTGCTTGGCGAACATCTATTGACTCCCCCAAACATTGACTAACTCATTCCAATCATGAAAATATCATTCACTTGGCTTAGAAGTTCTTTTAATCAATGATAAACCGAGAAGAATCAAATGGGCTTGCTACTATTAAACCAAGATAGCTTGAGTTTTCAACCTCTGTGGTGCTAGGCGAACATCTATTAACGACCGCAAACACTGTCTAAGTGATTGCAATCATGAAAACATCATTCCATTGGCCTAGAAGTTCTTTTAATCAATGATAAACTGATAAGAATATAACGGGCATACAACTCTTAAACAACATAGCTTGAGTCTTGACCCTTCGTGGGTGCTTGGCGAACATCTATTTACTCCCCCTAACGTTGTCTAACTCATTCCAATCATGAAAATATCATTCACTTGGCTTAGAAGTTCTTTTAATCGAGGATAAACCGAGAAGAATCTAATGGGCTTACAACTGTTAAACCAAAATAGCTTTAGTCTTCAAACTCCACGGCTGCTTGACGAACATCTATTGACTCCCCCAAACATTGTCTAACTGATTCCAATTAAGAAAATATCATAAACTTGGTGACAAGAGGTTGTCGAGACCTCATCAAATAATAATAAAATTACCGATTCACAAAATAATTTGTAGTATAGAGCATGAACCGAATCGTCTCTCAAGGATCCAAAATGAACAAAGATTTAATCAGATCAAGATAATTAAAATGGGGGGTTTTGTTGTTGATTAACAATATTGATAAAAGAACAAGACTTAAAGTTGAAAACAAATCTAAAGAAACAACCAATCCAAGGAAATTTACCGATCTTGAGTTTAACTCATCATTGATCACAAAGAAGTCACTTAATTGCTAACCGTGTTCTTGGCCTTAGATCATATCAAGACGCCTCAACATAATCCAAGAATCCTCTACTAGATAAGCATCTAGGATTTAATTAACCAAGGTTAGATAAAGTAAGCACCATCCAAACATAGATTAACTTAAGATCAAGAATTTAACCAAGCTAAACAATCCATCAAAAAGCTTTAATAAATTGTTTATTCTATGTGATCCTCTTAGAATACATGATAATAAAGCTATCACCACATTAACATCTAAATCAAATTAAGCAATTTAATCTAGATAAAAATCAAAAGAGGAAGAAGAGAAACTTGAATAACAATTAAGCAATATGAACAAGCAAAACAAGATCTCTAAATTAAACAACAAGATGGCTAATCCCTTGGATTGATTATGAGAGCCTAGCCTTCCATGGATGGGAAAGAAGAACTCAGAAATTAAAGAACAAAAACAAAATTGTAAAGAGAATGGAGATGAAGAGAAAGAAAACTCTAAAAAATACTCAAACTTTCTTGAAACTTACTTCCAAATTGAATGAATGATAATACAAAGAGATTGGCTCTATTTATACTAATCCTAGAAGCCAATTTGTACATGTACATAATCTGAATACAAGCTATAAGAATATGAAAATTGTCAAAAATGGAAGCTTGATGCATGGTAGGTGGGTTGGTGCATGGTAGGTGGGTTGGTGTATGGTTGGTGGCTTTTAGTCAACAACTCTTATCCGACTTCTGGCTTCAGATTCATCACCTAGACGGTGCATTTTGGCTTGGATGTCTCATCAAAGTTGTAGCCAGTTGTCTCCTTGAAAATCTCCAATTTGAATCATGTCATTTGGACTTTTATAACTCCAGAAATGCCAAAAACACTTCACCTACCTCAAGTTAGGTTGGAAGAACGTGTTTCCAAATTCAGACCAACTTGTAGCTTCAGAAGAATGCCTAAAACGACATCTATTGACAAAATGGTCTTCATTGAAGTTGGAGATATGGGTCTTATCTTTCAAGTGACCAAGTTTCAGCCCAAGAGGAGGCCTATAACCCACTATATAGTCCAATATGTGCATACTGCCCAGATGGTTCCGTGACAGCAAACCCACTCTGCATTGCAGGGATATTTTGGACCCTTAGCATTCTGATCCAGCTCTTGATTTCTTCATGAAACTTGTAGAGCATTGTCTTAGCTTTCCAAAGACACCAAGATCACCTCAATTGGATCACCGAGTCCCAAGTTATGACCTAACCAAGGAAGAAAGGTCAAAATGCATCAAAATCCGAAAATTATTCAATATTTGCATTAAAGCCCAATGAAGCCCAACAACATTAAACTCATCTAAAGTACTAATATTGGGCACAATAAACATCTAATAATGCCTAATACAAAGCTAACATAAGTGTCTCAAGTTGATTGATCAAATTCCCCCACACTTAAGCTTTTGCACTCCTTGGCAGGTCTATTTATACTAATCCTAGAAGCCAATTTGTACATGTACGTAATCTGAATACAAGCTATAAAAATATGAAAATTGTCAAAAATGGAAGCTTGATGCATGGTTGGTGGGTTGGTGCATGGTAGGTGGGTTGGTGTATGGTTGGTGGCTTTTAGTCAACAACTCTTATCCGACTTTTGGCTTCAATTTCATTACCTAGACGATGTATTTTGGCTTTGTAGCCAGTTGTCTCCTTGATATTTTGCAATTTGAATCATGCCATTTGGACATTTAGAACTCTAGATATGCCAAAAACACTGAACCTACCTCATGTTAGGTTGGCAGAACGTGTTTCCAAATTCAAACCAACTTGTAGCTTCATTATCATGCCTAAAACGACATCTATTGACTAAATGGTCTTCAGTGAAGTTGGAGATATGGGTCTTATCTTTCCAATGGCTAAGTTTCAGCCCAAGAGGAGGCCTATAACTCACTATGTAGTCCAATATGTGCACACTGCCCAGATTTTCCTGACAGCAAACCCACTCTGTATTGCAGGGATGTTTTGGACCCTTAGAAATCCGATCCAGCTCTTTAGTTCTTCATGAAACTTGTAGAGTATTGTCTTAGCTTTCCAAAGACACCAAGATCACCTCAATTGGATCACCGAGTCCCAAGTTATGGCCTAACCAAGGAAGAAAGGTCAAAATGCATCAAAATCTGAAAATTATCCAATATTTACATTAAAACCCAATGAAGCCCAACAACATTAAACTCATCTAAAATACTAATATTGGGCACAATAAACATCTAATAAAGCCTAATACAAAGCTAACATAAGTGTCTCAAATTGATTGATCAGCTTACAACTCTTAAACCAAAACAGATTGAGTCTTGAACCTCCATGAGTCCTTGGAGAACATCTATTAACACCCCCAAACACAGTCTAAGTTATTGTAGTTATGAAAATGTCATTCACTTGGCCTACAAGTTCTTTTAATTAAAGATAAACTGAGAAGGATCTAATAGGCTTACAACTCTTAAACCCATATAGCTTGAGTCTTCAACCTCCGTGGGTGCTTGACAATCATCTATTGACTCTTCCAAACACCATCTTACTCATTTATTTCATGAAAACATCAAGATTTGCCTGCAAGTTCTTTTAATAAAAAATAATCCGAAATGGAGCAAATGGACTTAAAACTCTTAAACCAAAATTGCTTGAGTCTTGAACCTCTGTGGGTGCTTGGCGAACATCTATTAACTCGCCCAAATATTATCTAACTCAATCCAATAATGAAAATATCATTCACTGGGTTTAGAAATTCTTTTAATCAATGATAAGAATCTAACGGGCTTACAACTTTTAAACCAACATAGCTTGAGTCTTGAACTTTCGTGGGTGCTTGGTGAACATCTATTGACTCCCCCTAACGTTGTCTAACTCATTCCAATCAAGAAAATATCATTCACTTGGCTTAGAAGTTCTTTTAATCAATGATAAACCGAGAAGAATCAAATGGGCTTGCTACTATTAAACCAAGATAGCTTGAGTTTTCAACCTCTGTGGTGCTAGGCGAACATCTATTGACGACCGCAAACACTGTCTAAGTGATTGCAATCATGAAAACATCATTCCATTGGCCTAGAAGTTCTTTTAATCAATGATAAACTGATAAGAATCTAACGGGCGTACAACTCTTAAACTAACATAGCTTGAGTCTTGAACCTTCGTGGGTGCTTGACGAACATCTATTGACTCCCCCTAACGCTGTCTAACTCATTCCAATCATGAAAATATCATTCACTTGGCTTAGAAGTTCTTTTAATCAAGGATAAACCGAGAAGAATCTAATGGGCTTACAACTCTTAAACCAAAATAGCTTGAGTCTTCAACCTCCATGGGTGCTTGACGAACATCTATTGACTCCCCCAAACATTGTCTAACTGATTCCAATTAAGAAAATATCATAAACTTTGCCTAGAAGTTCTTTTAAACAATGATAAATCGAGAAGGATCTAATGGGCTTACAACTCTTAAACCAATATAGCTTGATTCTTGAACCTCTGTGGGGGCTTGGCGAACATCTATTGACTCCCCCAAACATTGTCTAACTCATTCCAATCGTGAAAATATCATTCACTTGGCCTAGAAGTTATTTTAATCAATGATAAACCAAGAAGGATCTAATGGACTTACAACAACTAAAGCAAAATAGCTTGTGTCTTAAACCTCCGTGGGTGCTTGGCGAACATCTATTGACTCCCCTAAACATTGTCTAACTCATTCCAATCATGATAATATCATTTACTTGGTGTAGAAGTTCTTTTAATCAAAGATAAACTGAGAAGGATCTAATGGGCTTATGACTCTTAAACCCATATAGCTTGAGTCTTCAACCATCGTGGGTGCTTGACAGACATCTATTCACTCTTCCAAACACTATCTTACTCATTTATTTGATGAAAACTTCAACATTTGGTCTTGAAGTTCTTTTAATCAAAGATAAATCGAAAAGGAACAAATGGGCTTAAAATTCTTAAACCAAAATAGCTTGAGTCTTGAACCTCCGTTGGTGTTTGGCGAACATCTATTGACTCCCCCAGACATTGTCTAAGTCATTCCAATCATGGAAATATCAATTACATGGCTTATAAGTTCTTTTAATCAATGATAAACTTAGAAGAATCTAATGGGCATTCAACTCTTAAACCGAGATAGCTTGAGTCTTGAACCTCCCTGAGTGCTTGGGGAACATCTATTGACTCCCCCAAACATTTTCTAACTCATTCCAATCATGAAAATATCATTCACTTGGCTTAGAAGTTCTTTTAATTAATGATAAACCGAGAAGGATCTAATGGGGTTACAACTCTTAAACAAGATAGCTTGAGACTTGAACCTCTGTGGGTGCTTAGCGAACATCTATTGACTCCCCTCCAAACATTGTCTAACTCATTCCAATCATGAAAATATCATTCACTTGACTTATAAGTTCTTTTTAATCAATGATAAACCGAGAAGAATCTAATGGGCATTCAACTCTTAAATCGAGATAGCTTGAGTCTTGAACCTCCCTGAGTGCTTGGGGAACATCTATTGACTCCCCCAAACATTTTCTAACTCATTCCAATCATGAAAATATCATTCACTTGGCTTAGAAGTTCTTTTAATTAATGATAAACCGAGAAGGATCTAATGGGGTTACAACTCTTAAACCAAGATAGCTTGAGTCTTGAACCTCTGTGGGTGCTTGGCGAACATCTATTGACTCCCCTCCAAACATTGTCTAACTCATTCCAATCATGAAAATATCATTCACTTGGCTTATAAGTTCTTTTTAATCAATGATAAACCGAGAAGAATCTAATGGGCATTCAACTTTTAAACCGAGATAGCTTTAGTCTTGAACATCCACGGGTGCTTGACGAACATCTATTGACTCCCCCAATCATTGTCTAACTCATTCCAATCTTAAGAATATCATTCATTTGGCTTAGAAATTCTAGATGGATCACCATTCATATGACTTGAGCAATCACTATCAAGTATTAAGGAACCATTGCTCAATTTGCTTCCTTGGTTTCATGACAGATACAAAATAGATCAAGTAGGTCTAGGTACCCAAACTCTTTTGGGTCCTTGTGGATTAGTTCCTTGACCTTTTGGCACATAAACACTTTTAGGTAACCAAATCAGATTTACTTTATCGTGAGCGTAAGATAACTTATGCTACTTATCTGCTTGGTGGCGATAGACAGGATATGTGGACGAAAGCACAACAACTGTTTGAAGCTGAGGGAAGAATTGTTACTTGGGAACTTTTTCACAACAAGTTTATGAAAATGTATTTTCCAGCCAGTATCCAGCATGTTAAGGAGATGGAGTTCCTTGATTTGTTACAAGGGAGAATGTTGGTTAACGAGTATGCGGCCAAGTTTGAAAGTTTATCCAAATTATCTAGATACTTTCAACTGCAGCCTGATGAGGAGTGGAAGTGTAAGAAGTTTGAGGAGGGTTTAAGGCATGATCTGAAGATGGCGGTGTTGTCCTTAGGAATATCTGAGTTCCCGACACTTTTGGATACGTGTCGTAGGATCGAGGAGTTAGATCGATCCCATGATTTGAGGACCCGTAACTTTGGACCAACGTGATTCCAAAGAGGTGGAAGAGGTAGCAATACTCAAAGGGGGTGTAGTAGTAATAACAACCGATTTTAGTAGAAGCCCTATTCACAACCATCGGGAGGTCAACAACAACAATTTTCCAGGGGAAACTCGACATCACCACCTATAAAATGTTTTAAGTGTGGAAAATGAAACTTTGCCAAAGATTGCTCAATCAAAGGACTCATATGTTTCAGATGCAGGAAGCAATGACACTTTTCTAAATATTGTTCACAGCCGAAGACGGAGTCCTTTGTTAGTAACATACTTGCTTCAAGGCCACAAGTTGGAGAAAGAGTTTATACTATGAGTGGTGCAGAAGCCTCTCAATCTGAAGATTAAAGGGGATTGCGACATAGGAGATAAGCCTTTAATTGTATTGTATGATTTCAAAGCAACATATTTTTTGTATTTCATTTGACTATGTGAATCAGTTAGGATTACCTATGTCTTCTTTGCCATTTGATTTGATTATTTCTACTCCTACTGTCAAATATGTGCTAACTGCTCAAGTTTTCCTAAACTATCATATTACTGTTACAAACCTAAAGTTTCTGGTTGATTTGATTTGTCTACCCCTTTCTCAAATAGACATAATCCTAGGAATTGATTGGTTATCTTTTAACCATATCCTGTTAGATTATTCCAATAAAACCTTGGTATTTCCTAAGGCTAAGAATTTTGGATTTATAACGGCCAACCAAGTTAAAGCTTCTTTGAGAGAAGGAGCTTAAGGATACATGCTACTATTTTCTTCGGAGGTTAAGGGTGAGGTGGATGTGAATACTATTCCTGTAGTCAATGAGTTTCCTGAAGTTTTTCCTGATGATATTCCTGGATTACAACCAAATAGAGATAGAGTTTTCTATCGACCTTGTACCTAGATCTGGTCTATTTCCATAACACCTTATCGGATGTCACCATCAGAACTAGTTGAGCTTAAGAAACAACTAGAGGAACTATTGGGGAAGCAATTTGTGAGACCCAATGTGTCACCTTGTGGGGCTCTAGTGTTGCTTGTTAAGAAGAAAGATGGAACTTCTCATTTATGTGTGGATTATCGACAGTTGAACAAAATCACAATTAAGAATAAGTATCCACTATTTAGGGTAGATGATTTAATGGATCAGCAAAGGGGAGCTACTGTGTTCTCCAAAATCGATCTATATTCAGAACACGCTATGGTCATTATAAGTATTTAGTGATGTCATTTGGTATGACTAATGCTCCAGCAATGTTCATGGACTACATGAATAGAATATTTCGTCCCTACCTAGACAGATTTGCCGTTGTTTTTATTGACGACATTCTGATCTATTCTCGTAATCAGGAGGAACACGCTGAACATCTCAATATGGTTCTCCATATTCTTAAGGAGAAGGTTTTATACGCGAAGTTGTCTAAGTGTGAATTTTGGTTGGAAGAAGTTCAATTTTTGGGTCATGTGATCTCAAAAAAAGGAATTGTTGTAGATCCGTCAAAAGTTGAAATAGTGCTTCAATGGGAGAGACACAAGACCACACCGGAAATCCTAAGCTTTGTAGGATTAGTCGGTTATTACTGAAGGCTTATAGAAGGATTTTCTAAGATAGCAGGACCTCTAACACAACTCACGCGAAAGAACCAGACTTTTATTTGGAATGATGTGTGTGAGGAAAGTGTCAAAGAAACAAGAATTAAAAGGGCGTTTAACTACCTCACTAGTTTAAGTTTTACCTGACCCTAGAGCTATCAAAACAAGTTGAATTGCCCCGTTTTGGCCCACCCACCCCAACCCACATTTAAACAGGTCAAGACAGGTCAACCCACTTGGGTTACGGGTTATAAAATTTAACCCCGCTGATCAATCAATTTGAGACACTTATGTTAGCTTTGTATTAGGCATTATTAGATGTTTATTGTGCCCAATATTAGTACTTTAGATGAGTTTAATGTTGTTGGGCTTCATTGGGCTTTAATGCAAATATTGAATAATTTTCGGATTTTGATGCATTTTGACCTTTCTTCCTTGGTTAGGTTATAACTTGGGACTCGGTGATCCAATTGAGGTGATCTTGGTGTCTTTGGAAAGCTAAGACAATGCTCTACAAGTTTCATGAAGAACTCAAGAGCTGGATCGGAATGCTAAGGGTCCAAAATATCCCTGCAATGCAGAGTGGGTTTGCTGTCACGGAACCATCTGGGCAGTATGCACATATTGGACTATATAGTGGGTTATAGGCCTCCTCTTGGGCTGAAACTTGGTCACTTGAAAGATAAGACACATATCTCCAACTTCAATGAAGACCATTTTGTCAATAGATGTCGTTTTAGGCATGCTTCAGAACCTACAAGTTGGTCTGAATTTGGAAACACGTTCTTCCAACCTAACTTGAGGTAGGTGAAGTGTTTTTGGCATTTCTGGAGTTCTAAAAGTCCAAATGACATGATTCAAATTGGAGATTTTCAAGGAGACAACTGGCTACAACTTTGATGAGACATCCAAGCCAAAATACACCGTCTAGGTGATGAATTTGAAGCCAGAAGTCGGATAAGAGTTGTTGACTAAAAGCCACCAACCATACACCAACCCACCTACCATGCACCAACCCACCAACCATGCATCAAGCTTCCATTTTTGACAAATTTCAGATTCTTATAGCTTGTATTCAGATTATGTACATGTAAAAATTGGCTTCTAGGATTAGTATAAATAGACCCAACCTCTTTGTATTAGAGGCATTCAATTTAGAAGTAAGTTTCAAGAAAGTTTAAGTATTTGTGAGAGTTTTCTTTCTCTTCTTCTTCATTCTCTTTGCAATTTCGTTTTTGTTCTTTAAATTCTGAGTTCTTCCTTCCCATCCATGGAAGGCTAGGCTCTCATAATCAATCCAAGGGATTAGCCATCTTGTTGTTTAATTTGGAGATCTTGTTTTGCTTGTTCATATTGCTTAATTGTTATTCAAGTTTCTCTTCTTCCTCTTTTGATTCTTATCTAGATTAAATTGCTTAATTTGATTTAGATGTTGATGTGGTAGTAGCTTTATTATCATGTATTCAAAGAGGATCACAAAGATTAAACAATATATTAAAGCTTTTTGATAGATTGTTTAACTTGGTTAAATTCTAGATCTTAAGTTAATCTATGTTGGATGGTGCTTACTTTATCTAACCTTGGTTAATCAAATCCTAGATGCTTATCTAGTAGAGAATTCTTGGATCATGTTAAGGCTTCTTGATGTGATCTAAGGCCAAGAACTTGGTTAGCAATTAAGTGAATTCCTTGTGACCAATGATGAGTTAAACTCAAGATCGGTAAATTTCCTTGGATTGGTTGTTTCTTTAGATTTGTTTACAACTTTGAATCTCCTACTTATATTAATCTTGTTAATCAACAACAAAACCCCCCCTTTTTTTAATTATCTTGATCTAATTAAATCTTTGTTTTTTTGGATCCTTGAGAGACGATTCGGTTCATTCTCTATACTACAAATTAGTTTGTGAACCGGTTATTTTATTTGATAGGTCTCGACAACCTCTTGTCACCCGCCCTGACCCGCAGCGGGTCCCAGGTCAAACGGGTCAACCAGCCCCACAATAATTTAATATATATATTTAATTTAATGTGAGCACTGTGCTTTTTTTTAAACACCTATGTTATCCTTTTCTATTCAATACTTACAACAGGCCATATTATATATAGACTTCATTTTCTCATATCATTTCATTCAGTTGAAAATGTTGCAACCATTTATCATCTTCCTCCCCCTCTAACAAATAGTTATGATAAATACAAAAGAAAAAAGTATTGACCTCTTCGAATCAATTGCGAAGAAATCACACAACCTTTACATTTCAGAAAATGACTGAATTATTAAATATCATGGAATGTACATATGTGAAAATCCTGAAAACCTGCAGTACTTGCCCCAAAAGAAACAACTGCAAGGAAGACAATATATCCTAAATAAATTGAAAAAGACCAAATATTTTTAATATGGTACATTCTAATTTTACAGAATTCCTAGGGCTGGCTCTCAAAATGGAAAACCAAAACGAAGTAATGTACAATCATCCTACTCTAAATTACTTTTTCTGTCCAATCTTTGGTCGTGATCTCATGCTAGCTCGTCTTGCAACATCCCATGCCTTTTGTGGGGCATATACACCAAGCTGTGCAACGAAAAAGGGCTCATATCCAGTTGTATCAAAAGCAAATCCGGTGGGCATATATCTCCATTAATAACATGCATAGACAACATTAAGCCAAGAGTTCTTCAAATCTTAACCTTACCCTTGGTAAACAAAGTCATAGAAAAGTGCAGCAGCTGGAACAAGAAGTAGTGTGAGGTAGAAATAGAATGTACTCATCAATACATATATGACAAAATAAATATTCTCCTACAGGTAAGTGAAACAAAACTCAAGTTAACAGTGTTTTTTGGGGGTCATCAGGAAAATATCAGTTTCTTTTTCAATACACACAGAGAGGGAGGATTCACCTATCGTCTGTCAATCATAAGGCACAAGTAAATAATCAAAACATGCCATCCATGAAGAAAAATTGTATTACAACTAGTGAAGGACAAGGCAATTGATACAAGCAAATGGTATATGTTTAAATAGATGAAATGCTCACACCCAAAAAAAAAATTGAAATCTCAAATTATTCGAGAGAATGTGGTACCTTGTCAAATAGTCCAACAATGATCACGGGCAATGCCGTGAAGATAACATTATATAATGACTGAAACCAATCATCATAAAATCTCTTACCAAAAAACCCAATTTCAAAATTAAACCAAAACTGAGTAAGAGTAAATGTGAGATTCCTGTAAAAGAAGTATGTCACCACCTGCAATGACCAATTTTGAAGCATGTTATAACAAAAATGAGCAGCTTATGCCAAACTTGAATCACGCCCTTGAGCAGCTTGACCAAACGATGACCAATTTGAAGTATGCCAAGCATACCCTCCAACCCACTTACGCTAACACCAACATGAGCAGCTTGAATCATGCTAACATTATTGGCTCCATCATCAATACTAAGTGCAATTTTTCGTGCACCCTTCTTGACCATACTTGTGACCTATAAGCAAAGATAGTGCATGAATATTGGCAAAATTTCATAAGCCAAACAGCACCAAATTCTACTAGACAGTTACTTCAAGCACTCCTACTAACTAGGCCAAAAATTGAATCAAAATTAGCTTTCTTGCTAACTCTCTACATATAAACAAGAATAATACATGTAACAGAAATAACAAGTTATTGGCCTCCGTGCATGAGTTTTACTTGTGCTTTTTGTAAAGGAGAAACTCGGCAGCAAACAACAGCATAACAGTTCAAACTCAAATTCAGCAGCATCACTCTCAAACTTGGATCCAATGGATACATTAGAAAAAGAGGGATATTGTCCGAGCAAACATGGCATACCATACTAAAAAAGATGCAGAGGGATAAACATAAGACTTCTCATATACTAAACCTGCAGTAGCAGCAACTTGGAGCCTAGCTTAATGCCGACTCAAATTATTGGTTGCCACCCCACTGCTAACCTCAGTTTGAGTTGTGCTTCTGGTGCCTATCCCTGTTCCAAGTTAAAATAATTAATTTTAAATATCACCACAGGTTCACACTAAAAACAACATATATGCAAAGCCACAATGTATTAACAAGACAATACAGCCACAAGATTGATAAAAGATATAAATCAACTAACTAGGTTCTCGAGCATTAGAAGATAAATATCAAAGTAAGCAGCTGAGATTAGAACCATTAACATTTTAATAAAAAACCTCAAGAGAGAAGATCAAGCATATTACCAATAACAGTGCACTTCTACATCACAGTAGGTTGTTTCTTCTTCTGATTTAGTTGCTGCACATGCAGAAAGGGCTTCAACACTTTGCAGAAAATATATAGAAGATGTTCAAGAACCACTTAATCAGAAAATCAATAAAAGTTAGCGCACTATCTAATATTACAGAAAACTGCACCTGTCCATGCCAAACTATTATGGAGACACGCTTGTCTTTATCATAAAGAAGACAAATTATAATAAACAGAATAATAATGATGAAACAAGCAAATGTGAAATAGACACATAAGAAGGAAACTAGAATAGTAACACAGCAACAATTGTTTATATACTTGAATGACAGTATAATAAAGAATAAAAGCCTAGCGCAAGCAATAAAAACAGAGTTCATAACCCAATACAAGTAATAAATTTTATGTCTTAAGACTCTTTAACACATTACAAACAAATTGTCAAGTGTTAAGTTCCTCTTTATTTGAGTCTTCATCTATCTCAAGAACTACATTAGAAGTAGAGCCCTCCATTGACAAAGATGGTGTAGTTGTTATGGTTGATTCATTATCTCCATCTACAAGTACAACCCATAAAATAAAGCAATTAGAATAATAAAAATAAAAACAATAAACTAAACCAAGCAACTAAACATAAGCACAATCTTACCATTAGCAACAAAACCATGTAACCAGTTGTGAGTGCAAAGAAGAGCCTGCACTTTTTCTGGAAGCATACAACTTCTGTACTTGTTAAGCACACAAGCTCCAATAGAAAAGGATGATTCTGAAGCAACAGTAGTAATTGGAATAGCCAAAACATCATATGCCATTATTGAAAGTATTGGAAATCAAGCCTATGATTCTTCCAATAATCCAATACATCTAGTTCTGCATGTAATCCAAATTCAAGCTTTGGATCCTCTAAATCGAGGTCCAATTGAGATTTTCCAATACTTGTAATAGTCTGGCTCTCATACATTATAATTTCCTTCAAAACATAAGTTAAATAAATTGTGACGGCCAGAAAAATCGTGACGGGAAGCGGCGAGAGAAAAATGTATAGTGGTTTAAAACAAAAATAAATGGATAATGAGTCGTCACCAATCTTTTATTGGGTAGGGAAAATGACTGGCCAAACCCTTTTAAAAAATGGATTAAAAATAAAATAAAAACAAAAGTTCTACGAAAACCAGGTAGGATTCGGGAGTCGATTATGCACAGGGAATGGTGGAAACTTAATCCCACAACACCCCTGATACATCCGTTATAAAATGGTTACCTTAAGTTAGTTGTGCAAATTTAATAACCTTAATAATATTTGAGTTTACCCCCAAGTAAAACAAGTCAAAAATTAAATTTTACAACTTGCAAATTTGTGAAAAAAACGTTTGTAGATTTGGTAGAAGATAATAAAAATAAATGAATAAAATAAAATATTTACATATTTGGCTTGACTTGGGGGCCTACGTATCCCCTGGTGCAATGGGGAATTCAAAGCCATGTAGTTCTCTAAAAAATAATTGTGCGTTTGTTAATTTTATTTGTGAGAAGTAATTAACCGATTAAAAGAAAAAGTGATTAATTTGATTTAAAATAAAACAATTTGATTAGAAAAAAAAATTTATTAATGCGTCTTAAATGGGATGAAAAGCGATATTAAACTCACTGATCCACCCTAAGCAAACGTCTAGTGGGTACTTGACCCCTGAAAACGACTAACATAATTTGTGACATTAGACCACTTAAAGAAAAATAACTTATCTTAATTTGTCTTAAACAGGGTGAAAGGTGAAACTAAGTTCACTGATTCACCCTAAAAGAATTGCCTAGTGGATACTTGATCCTTGAAGACAACTAACGTAATTTGTGGCATGGACTACTTAAAGAAAAGTGAATTATATTAAAGCCCTAAATGGGATGGAAGGCGGTACTTGACCTACTGATCCATCCCAAAAGAAAACTACCTAGTGGGTACTTGACTCCTGAAGGCAACTAAATGCATGTTTTTAAATCAATTAGCTAAAATGAGTTATTGAACTCATCTAAATTTTGTTCGCGAGAATTGAGAAAATAATTAATACGGTTTCTTTGCTTTGTTAAAAAAAAAAAGGATAAGAACGTGAGCGCTTAGAGACAAATACGTGATCCGGATAAAACGAAATGGCATAAAATGAAATAAGCATAAAAATGACAATAGCAACACAAATGAATAAAAAAGGGTAAAATAACTGGACATACATGGATTACGCTGTATAAATCACACATGCATAATCAAGAACAACTAACACAAATATTAAAGAGACAAAGCTAAAACGCCAGACAATGCCCCAATCCTAATGCACATGACATAACAACCAACATAAATCACCCTTGGCATACAAACATTTTTCCTAGATGTCAAGCAATCGCAAACATTTTCACTCAACCTATGCAGATTAAATTATTCCTCACATCAATTCATTCACAGATTACTAATTAAACCTTTTACTTGTTATCCATATTAAGTCACATGAGCATTAGCAAGGAAATAGGATTAGATTCTTTTCGGTCATGAGGAGATAATGAAACAGGGAAACCTTGCCAAATGTCATGCTATAACAGTGGTAAACACAGAGTTTGATTGCAATTAGTATTCGTAGGCAACATTGGAGACCAAAAATAATTAAAAAAAAACAAGTAAAACCTTAGCGCTCATGCAAATAATTCAATAACATTAACACAAACGTGAACCTGCCACTGTCCTAGGTGACACATTTAAACACCAATACAAACCCCACATTTTAACTACAAAAAAACAGCATCTTAACTAAAATCTCTGCATTGCTTATACCAGCTGGGAACAGACTTTAAATACACAGTTATCAATAGATCAAAATACCACCCTAAGCTAAAACAGTTTTGTCACAAATTCCCAAATCCACGAAGCATTGATCCAAAAGGATAACAAGGGATCTATGCACCAAAGCATGTGAAAAACAACTTACCATAACTAGATTCTACAAGCCAAACAGATTAATAATGCAAATGAACCTAATTGTGCGAACTCAAGACATGTATGTGTCATTTGAACTCCTATGAACAGAATAAGCACAACCAAGTACAGATGCAGAATTAAAAGCGAACACCGATTTGTTAACCCTAACACCCAACTTGACAACTAGTCACCTAGACCTACACACATGCCCCTACCACCTCAAACAGAACACAAACCAAGATTTCAAGGTTTTAAATACACAACTAGGCAAAGAATTGAACCATAAGACTTTCAAATCACTTATTTAAACATTTATTAAAAATGGTTCTCGCAATATGATTACTTGACAAGAGATAAACATAAAAGCATGCAATCGTAAATCATATTAAGCCACCAAAGTCAAGATGATAGGCTATCATAACCACACAAAAACGAGTGAAAATTTCTCATTCGAACTAGCGACCTAAAGATCAAGTTCATAAAAAGAAAACATTTGACATGATAAGTAGGCATCATCAAGTTTCCAAGAGATTTATAAGCAAGATTACCAAGCCAAAAATATGAGCTTGACACCTTAACAAAAGAGCAAATCACAGGATATCTATGTCACTTTTATTGAAGAAAAAAAGGACAAACCAAACAATAATTACACACATGATACTCCTTTGTTTTAACCACAAGATTCTCGCAATGTCATTGTTTGACAAAGAACTAAAACATAACAAGAAACAACCAGAAATTAGGCTAAACGAACCCAAAATCATTACCAACAAGTGCAGGCAAGCATCATTTGAATCCTCCGGAAAAATCGTAACGTGACTCGGCTAGTACATTGCAGGGGTAAATTTCACACGACCACGAACAAAAGTGATAAGAAGGATCTCAAGCAACATATCTAATCAACAAGCGGAAGAAGTGAACACATATTCACGGGATGGAGCATAAGCGATTGAAAACAGAGGTTTATGACCTAAATTATCATCATTTATGACACTACCGTATCTATCATAGATTGAAACTCTTCAAGATTAACCCTTTCCAAACCAAAAAAAAAAATCCAAAATAGCCAAGAAGACTCAATCAAAATCTGTCCAAGTTCTTATCGTCATACCTTTATAAGATTAACTAACCTCTACCCATGACTTACAAAAAATATATTTCAAGCCTAACAAAGATAAATAACAGGTGATATTAGTAAGAAGAAGTTATCAATTAACAGATTGAGAAAAACTCATTTCACTTACAAACATCGTTCATATCAAACAACAAAAGCCTAATTCACCTCAAGAACATTGCAAACCCACGCACCATTAAACTGATTCGATTGCACTCATGAGGAATCACCCACCAAGTCAAATAGTTTTAAATCTTCAAACTTGTCAAGTGCAACTTAAACCACATGTACAAAGAAGACACATTCATGAACCTGTCATTTGCTTAACCAAAACTTAGGCATGCACTCAATTTCACCCATAGGCGTAACAAACAGACCAATCGGTTCAATCAAGAGAAACACAAACACATAACTCACATGGATTCTTATGCATATGTTCAAGCAGGCGGTGAAATCAAACAGAATCAGACGGATCCCTAAGACCCCATTTTTCCTTAACTATTAGTAAGAAACAAGTCAAAACATTTCATCACATGCAAAGTCTAAGCCTAAACCAGGGAGCAAGGATTACCGTAACAAAATTTCCTAGAAAACTACATTAAGAAATGTGCGAATGATGATGGTTAAGCGCCATATACACCAACTCACCCACATACACAAATCATCATTTATATATAAAAAACACAAAAGGAGGATTCCCGATTTTTGTCATTCGAGTTTCTTAGTTCAAACAAAGGCACACACATAATATCTTCATTCCATTCATTCAGACATTACAAACCCATAGTATGAAGTAGCTTGAACCCAACAAAACAAAACAAAACCTCTATATAGATAACCAAAACGGATTCAATTCCAACTTTTCTTCTAAGACATAGGCTCAATCGAGATTCGAACCAAAACAAGAACCATGACAAGAACTTTGTGTTAAAACTCCAAAATCATGATTCAAATATTTTATGCCAATTCACACACTCAAATCTTATACTAAAACCTAAAATGAACATTTAAACATAGATGAAAATAAAGCAAAAGCTTCTACACAAAACAAATTTTTATGATCACAGTTCACCAAATAAGAAGAAACACTTTCACTTCAAGAACTAACTGATTACACTGAGCTTAGAGAAAACCCAACAAGTTAGGTTAAAAGTTTACACAATTATGAGATGATACTATAAGATTGGGAGAAATCAAACAAAATGTTCTAACCTATAATCAAAACCCTATAAGGTAAACCCTAAACACAGTATCAGCTAACATAGACATAATCATAAGAAGCCAGAAATCAAATCCAATCATATCATTACTGAATTCACTGTTTTTAGCTCACCATACAGGGCAACATGAAACAACAAATGAAGTGGATTTCATTCACGGTAACAACACTTTATTTTTTTTATTGTAACTAAGATAAGCATAAACACCATAGGATCTAGCCATCTACTAAAACTCAGAGAATTACATCATTAACACAAAACAGTAGGCAAAAAATTTTACCAAGAATGCTCAATATCTTAAGCCGTGGGTGCTCTGTGTGGTTCCTCATCTGAGAATCCGAAGCTGCCTCGATCCTTCTTCCTCTCGAAACCTCTCCTTCCCTCTCCAAACACAATGAAGATTTTAAATTCCCAAAAATCGCACCCTCAATCACAACCCCAAACCCGCTATTTATACAAAACACTAAACCCAAAATGAACCCTAAAATAAAATACATAAATAAATAAAAAATAAATAACTAAAATCGATTAGTGACCGACTCCCCCCGTCTCGGGGCTACTTGCAAAAATCCATGCGCGCCAAAGGAGAAGGGTGGGGACGTGCAAGGGAGCTGGTCCCCTCCGTACCTAGGCGTGTGCGTCGCTGGGGCAGAGGGAGCGACTGTGAGCATATGGACTCGGTGCGGGCATAGGGATGAGTGCTGGCATTTAGGCCAAGGAAGGGAAGGCTTGATGTCGAGGCTTGGGGCAGAGGGAAGAACGGCGCAGGTGCTGCTGCTGCGCCGCCATGGGAAAGAAGGACGAAGGGCTCAGGCGCAGCAGGGTGGCTTGTGTGCGAGGAAGAAAGGAAAGGGAGGAAGAGAAAAAGGAAAAGGAAAAAAAAAGGAGAGGGGAAGAGAGAAAAAAAAAAGTTGGGTCGAGTTTGGGGCTAGACCGGGTTGGGTTTGGGCTGATCGGGTGGGGGCAGTTGGGTGGATAAGGAAATAGATTCTGGGCTTGGGTAAAGTTTGGGCCTGAGGGAAATTGGATCAGAGTTGGCTATGGGCTTGGAAAGAAAGGGTTTAGGTATGAAGATGGGTAAGATAAAAAGCTTGAATGATTTAATCCTTTTTCCTTTTCCTTCTTTTTATTTTTCATTTTTTTATTTTTTTGTAATTAATTATTAAAAAAGAAATTTGGATTGGCTAATTTTTTTGTAAATTAAACTTCTTCTTTCAAATTTTTTTTTGCCAGTTGTCTCTGATCAATCAATTTGAGACACTTATGTTAGCTTTGTATTAGGCATTATTAGATGTTTATTATGCCCAATATTAGTATTTTAGATGAGTTTAATGTTGTTGGGCTTCATTGGGTTTTAATGTAAATATTGGATAATTTTCGGATTTTGATGCATTTTGACATTTCTTCCTTGGTTAGGCCATAACTTGGGACTCGGTAATCCAATTGAGGTGTTCTTGGTGTCTTTGGAAAGCTAAGACAAGGATTTACAAGTTTCATGAAGAACTCAAGAACTGGATCGGACTTCTAAGGTGCCAAAATAGCCTTACAATACAGAGTAAGTTTGCTGTCACGGAACCATCTAGGCAGTATGCACATATTGGACTATATAGTGGGTTATAGACCTCCTCTTGGGCTGAAACTAGGTCATTTGAAAGATAAGACACATATCTCCAACTTCACTGAAGACCATTTTGTCAATAGATGTCGTTTTAGGCATGCTTCTGAAGCTACAAGTTGGTCTGAATTTGGAAACACGTTCTTCCAACCTAACTTGAGGTATGTGCAGTGTTTTTGGCATTTCTGGAGTTCTAAAAGTCCAAATGACATTATTCAAATTGGAGATTTTCAAGGAGACAACTGGATACAACTTTGATGAAGACATCCAAGCCAAAATAAACCGTCTAGGTGATGAATTTGAAGCCAGAAGTCGGATAAGAGTTGTTGACTAAAAGCCACCAACCATACACCAACCCACCTACCATGCACCAACCCACCAACCATGCATCAAGCTTCCATTTTTGACAATTTTCATATTCTTATAGCTTGTATTCAGATTATGTACATGTACAAATTGGCTTCTAGGATTAGTATAAATAGACCCAACCTCTTTGTATTAGAGAGATTCAATTTGGAAGTAAGTTTGAAGCAAGTTTGAGTATTTGTGAGAGTTTTCTTTCTCTTCTTCTTCATTTTCTTTAGAATTTCGTTTTTGTTATTTTATTTCTGAGTTCTTCTTTCCCATCCATGGAAGGCTAGGCTCTCATAATCAATCCAAGGGATTAGCCATCTTGAAGTTTAATTTGGAGATCTTGTTTTACTTGTTCATATTGCTTAATTGTTATTCAAGTTTCTCTTCTTCCTCTTTTAATTTTGATCTAGATTGAATTGCTTAATTTGATTTGGATGTTTATATGATAATAGCTTTATTATCATGTATTCAAGAGGATCACATAGAATAAACAATTTATTAAAGCTTTTTGATGGATTGTTTAGCTTGGTTAAATTCTTGATCTTAAGTTAATCTATGTTTGGATGGTGCTTACTTTATCTAACCTTGGTTAATTAAATCCTAGATGCTTATCTAGTAGAGGATTCTTGGATCATGTTGAGGCATCTTGATATGATCTAAGACCAAGAACATGGTTAGCAATTAAGTGAATTCCTTGTGATCAATGATTGATTAAACTCAAGATCGGTAAATTTCCTTGGATTGGTTGTTTCTTTAGATTTGTTTTCAACTTTAAGTCTTGTACTTTTATCAATATTATTAATCAACAACAAAACCCCCCCCAATTTTAATTATCTTGATCTGATTAAATCTTTGTTCTTTTTGGATCCTTGAGAGACGATTCGGTTCATGCTCTATACTACAAATTAGTTTGCGAACCGGTAATTTTTATTATTTGACGGGGTCTCGACAACCTCTTGTCATTCTCATTTTTGGATTTTTGTAATTAACTAATTTAAATTGATTTTGATTTTTGATTTTATATTTTTTTGGATTTTTTATTGGCTAAAAGCATTTTCTTTTAATTTTCTTTTTTTCTAAAGTAGCATGGACAAATTTGGGTGTTCACATAAATAATTAATAGTTTCGTACATTGTTTTAAAAACCGGTCAAACCGGACCGGTTCAACCGGTTGGACCGTGGACCAGAAGTTATACCGGATCTAGTTCAACTAAAGAACCGCCCGAGCGGTTAAACCACAAAAATCATAAAAAAACCGGTTGAACCAGTTATGGTTTTGAACAACTGCTGATATAACTGCCACTAAATTTTATGAGGTAGTAGCGGTTTTTTAGTGGTGGTCAAAACAGCCACCAACAATAGTAGTGGCGGTTATAACCGCCAGTAAATTGAATAGGGGAAAGGTTTTTTTTTTTGTTTTAGTGGTGGTTATAACCCCCACCGGTGGAAGAAATGTCTTAAGCAACATCAGCGGCGGTTTTAATCGCCACAATATTTTTTCAAAATTGTCAGTGGCGGTTTAAACCGCCACTAATTATGTTTTGTCCAGCATAGTGTCTACTTTTTTTTTTTTGGTATTTTTCCCTTAATACAATCAATTATACTTCTACTATCAATATACATTTCTTGACTTATACTTCGTTCTCAAATGCCTTTGTATCAACATTTCAAAGTAAAACGTAAATATAAAATCATTAGAATATGCACTTAGATATCATAGAAATGCACAATAAACATTATAGTCTATATTGAATATTTCAAGTACGAGTAAGATAAGTACACAAGTAACTATTTAGAGGTCACTTAAAGTAAATTTTGTCTTACAATCATCCATCATTAGAAAACATAAACCTAACATCAAATCTAATTCTTAATTATGCTCAGGTTTATGACTTGTTGAAGAGGACCGTCTTGGCACATTAGGAGTAGCCTGATCTCCACTTTCCTTATCTGTTGCCTACAATACAAAACAAAAGGATTATGAGACAATAAAGGAAATCATTCATTTATCAAGAAAATAAGCAAAAATAAGAAATAGAAATGCATGAACTCTTCCAAGGATAGCACCAGCTTTAAAGTTAAAGAGAACAAATAAACACTTGAAATCGAAGGCATATAAAGACATGAAACTGAGCAATATACTGACATAACTATACCAAATTTTAAGAAAACATGTGAACTATCACAAATGAGATATGCAAACCAAAACCATGATACCATTTTTATGACATTTGCCCCTTATCCATTATGTCCAATCCATCCTTGATAGTTCAAATTAAGGGGCACAACATGCAAATATATAGTGCAGACCCTTAAAGTGAAAACAAACCCCATCTTCTGACTGTGTCAGGTTCAATCTCAATTCATATTGCAGAAGATGATACTCAAAATAACAAAAGGATGCATTCTCATTATTGTTCCTGCAAACTACTCAATTTGCTTTCCCCTTATTCCATTATTGACTTTATCCATATCTAACAACTAACATTCCAGATAAAACCAGTAGGCATAGCATCACAAAATAGATACACTATCCTTGGAACACATAGCAAGATAGGTAAACAACCAGGTGTTACAAAATACCAGATATTTCAATGATCTATCACACTATTCAAGCAATTTTCTTTTTAACTAACTGAAACAAATTGGATGATCTACAATTAAAAGAATACAGCATTAAAAGAACATAAGTAGATAGATAGGGAGTTCACAAGACTCGCATATAAAATTCTTCATAACAAAACTTGAAGATTCACTACTCAAACAAAGACAATGAAATATTATTTGAGATTCAAACCTCAAAGCAGAACCACAGACAATCAGTCAGATAATGAAAATCGATGCATCAAGTCTAAAGACCTTACCTATCTTACAAGAAAATTACAAATTTTCTTTAAGCAAATGCTAACACCAATAGATCAAAAGATTGTATTGATATTTATTTATTGCTAGGAGGCAAATTAGATAAGTCCAGATTCATTATGCTACAAAAACAGCCAAGCGCCAAATGGAGCTAAGAATATGAATATGCCACAGTGCTTTCAAGTTAGCGTCATTTATTCTCATGAGAGAATTTCTTCCCCTGGCTTGTAACAATTTAACAAAAGAATCACATGAGTACAAGTTAAGAGTCAACCCTATCTGTTATTACAAAGAGTGACTAAAACAAATGATTACTGTTTCAATTCAACTATCATAGTTTTGAAGGGTTAGAAAAAAAATCAAAAGACTTGCAAATCCCACTATATTTTTTTCGTTTTATATTAAGAAACATGCAATTGACACTTTCACGTGTTACAAAATGTACACACCAAGAGGAACATGTATTGATATTGATGTTTTTGTGAAGAAAAGAAGTGGAAATGTGAAGTTAAAGATCTTTTTTTTTCCTGAATGTACAAATTATTTTATATATCATGTGTATCTAAGTTTTTTTTTCCCATTCACACAATATAGTATAAGAAATTCTGATTTACATCCAATTAACCATACATACTCAAACAAATAAAATTTTTGCCAGCTTAATGTGTGTTATTACTTATTATATGATTATTAAAAAAAAACTTTTGACCATAAACAAAGCCTCTCTATCCAAGTCTCAACCCTAAAATGACCAAAAGGCAGCAGAGACAGTGGGCAATGTATTGTACCAAATACCAATGTGTATTGCGACTTTGTTACTCTTCATCATCTTCTGTATCACACAAACAGAAGCAGTGGTATGTGTGGCATCTTTTCTGCTTATGCAATGTGGCAGGCTAGAAGGATGATGGTAAAACTGGATATTAATAGGAAGTTCACTAACACCTTGGCAGTAGCTGCTATAGTATCTATGGGTCGGATATGTTATGAGGTAATCCACAGACATGGAAAAACACATGTCAATTGCTTTGTATGTTAACTAGGCCTAATTATGATAGCTGGGTTGAGGTTACTATAATCTATCATTGGTCTATGCAATCAATGGATTCAGATGCAATAAACAAATTAAAATGAGCTATAAGTTTTAGTCTATACAGTTATTGTTTAACTTTAAAACACCCAACAACTCTAGAGAACAAAAACAAAAAATACTTTGTACAAACATTTTACTGTGATGCTCAAGAAAGAAAATATTTTACTGCACAAAATCCAGATGAAACAAATTGTCTCCCCAAGACAATTACAATGTAAAAATTCCAAAAAGAAAAACTAGTCACTAGCTTTACTTTCCTAGTTAAAATAAAGAACCTAGTTAAAATGATTTTCAACCAAAGTTGCAATTAGATTGAAGTTGGTTGAACATAAACAAGCTAGATCAATACAAAGAGAGAAAAGCAGGAACTCACCACCCATTGGTTGCTCTCAACAATATAAGTCTCTCCGCTGTTGGGATATACAATTACTAGTTTACTTGTTACCTGCTATTTAACAATTTATAGAATCGGTATGAGACTTATAACTATCAGCAAAATTTTAATAATTCACAACTATTTATATTGAAGACAAGAATATTTGTAGTATCAAGGCAACATATGAACCTTGGAAGTTGGAAACGCAGTACGAAAACTATACAATTTGAGTAACTACTAAGTGCAAGAATGTCATTTTCATAATAAATCTTTATCAATGACCAACAAGGCCACCAAGTTTGTGTCTTTCACAAGTTATCCAAAATAGCACATCTTAAGAATATAGTGTATAGCACACAATTTTATATAAAAGTCACACCTTTGTAAAAGATGAAATCAATCCATGAATAAATCTAGGAGCAGTACAATTGACTCCAACTGCAACGACCTCCAGTTAGCCAACTATCCGGTGGATTGTGTATAGCCTAATCTAGCATTATTCACAATTTAAAGAATGACTATAATGCTAAAAATCAGTCCTATTACTTCATCAGACCTCAAGCACTCTATATTTCATTTCCTCAGCTTTGAACAAGCGTTAGTTCACAAAGACAAGTGTAAGAAAGAAAGAAATTAAATAAGAAAGTCAAAATAAAGATTAGGAGACAATGATATAGATATGGTTAAAAGTGACAGATATATAGTGCAAGAGAATAGGGGTGTTCGCGGTTTGGATTGGTTCGGTTTTGGGGGAAAAAATCATCCGAACCAAACCAATCGGTTTTTCTATATTAAGAACCAATCGGTTTTTTTAAAATTGGAAAACCGAACCGAACCGAACCAATTACAATCGGTTTGGTTCGGTTCGGTCCAATCGGTTTTTCACTAAATATTTTAAAAAAAAAAAATTCATACACATCATCATTTTGTTCTTGTTATGGACCAATTAAAAAAAAGTTGGTATAAAATCCTAATAAAAACATCATTTCATAATTATAAACAATAAATAGGCCTAAAATATTTATAGAAACAACTAAAAATTTAAATATAATTATTTATAAGTATGTAAATTATAAAAAATATATAGATAATTATATTAATTCGGTTTGGTTTGGTTTGGTTCGGTTTCATAAATGAAAACCGAAAACCGAACCAAACCAATCGGTTTTCATAAAATAAAACCAAACAAAACCAAAAGTAATCGGTTTTGTTCGGTTTTCGGTTTTTCGGTTCGGTTTTTTCGGTTTTGATCGGTTTGGTTCGGTTATGAACACCCCTACAAGAGAAGCCATGGTGCACATTCTAATGAGTTTTAAGAAGAAATTAGCCATTCTTTCACTGTCTGTCTTACACAACCAGCATTAGCTTATAGCACAGCTCAACTCAATTTTTTACCTTGGTACCATCAAGTCATGTGCAAAGCATACTAGAGTACTGAAAACATTGCAACAAAACGTCTTCACTGAACTGTCTTCCCTTAAAAAATACTATCCTGCATAGTGATCTAAAAAGATTTCAGAAAATATGCAAAGAGTTTATCTTAGTTGACTAAATATAGTAAATATTAATAATTGAGCCTTTTCAGGTACGTGAGTTTCCTCTCTTCTTACTTTCATCTCAAACTCTTTCTTAAATTTACTATCTTTTCTTGCAAGGAATCAGAACTACAACAAAGTAATCAAACAATAACAGTCGGGCCAACCATTTTTCGATTAAAATTTTTTAAAAAAATGTCCCATATAATATAATGCAGCAAATAGGACTTGACTAAAATTCCAAAACTAAAATAGAGATGTTAACTATATGCTTATACCAAGCAAGAGAGGATGAGGAGTCACACACAGTTACTGCAGTTAATACAAGATTGCTGGGATATTATCCAAATCTACTAAACTGAGAGGAAAATACTTCAAAGATTCAGAGTGGAACATATAACTTCATGTTTAACATTGTATTCCATGATTAGAGGAGAGCAAATAAAATAAGTCTCAAACTGGGATGCGACTAGAGTAGGTGTTAAACAATTTTAGACACTGTAAAGTACAATTAAAATGACACCAAGAAACATAAGAATGAGTCTAGCTAGTGATACTAAATAAATGATGAAATATATCAGAAGAACCCATGTAAGTGTTGGTTAGATAAAGACAGGGATTATCATCTCTAGAGTGTAGCATATTCAGATAATCTAATCTAAGCACTAAGAAAAGCAATCATAAGCACCTAAGCAGCATATTTCCAAAAAGCAAAGAACCAATCAGGATTAAGGAACGATGCTTAATTGTATCAGTTTTTGACTTAGTAATTTTAACTTCATTCGTTTATTCGTAAAATCAACATGTAATAAGTCTTGGACAGAAAGAAACTTATAATAGAGCCCAAGTGCCCCAAAATAAGCACTCTAACTCTTGTGCTATCTTAGCACATTCATGAGCACATCATCCACATTATTGAACGAGGAAATTTATTTGCTAAAAAATCAAATGCCTCTTCAAGCTTAGTAGCAAAATAATAGTAACCCCCTAAACCACTCAAAATAATAACAACTATTATAATCTACAATTGACAAACCTCTATAAGAGAACTTTTGGTTGTTCAGCCAAGCCTTAAAGATAAATCCCCAAATTTCCAAGGTTCTCTGGATCGTCGAGTAAGTCTTGAATCTGCTCCAACGACCACTAGGCGCAACCGCTACCTGTAAAAAAAAAAAAATTCACACGCTCATCTCATTCGTGCAATCTCTAACACAATTTCGATAATCATAACTGAAAACATCAATCAACAATGTACAATCATACCTCAACCCGTTCTTTCCCAATTTGCTTGAACCACACATCTTCTTTCCCAATCTCCTCCAACCTCTTCTTCCTCAGTTGAGAATATTTCGCAAACACTGTTAATGGTTTTCTGCATATTTCTACAAAGACGTAGCAGTAACACTACCAAAAATATTCACAATCAACATGCAGATGAAATCAACAAAAGAACAAAACCAACATTGCATTCCCAATTTGAAAAGTTGACATTAGAATTAAACCATAATTTCAAGCAATCTACCAAGTAGAACTGTAACCTTAGTTTGTGTCAGTAAATAGATGCTTCCGAGAGTGTGCGAGTTTAGCATCTCAGATTCCATCACAAGAAAAAGTTCACCAACCTAACCAGGGATGAGAATTGAGAACGCTTCCAAGGTTTATGAATAAGTGCTTCCGAGAGTGTGCAAGATTTGCATCAACGTTGAGGGCTTGGCTGAGAAAGTGAATGCGGTGATTGACGGCGAAAGTAAAAGAGACCAGTAAATCTGAAAGAGACGAGTAAATATTTTGGGATTTGGGGGGGGAATGAAATAAGGTTTCCTAAATCTAAATAAAACTATGAGGTATGGGTGTTTCAATTAGCGACAGTTAAAACCAGCGAAAAATCAAACTAAACCACTGTTAACATATTGCATTCCTGGCGGTTGCAACTTACGCCACAAGAGACTGAATTTTGTGGCGGTTTCAATGAACCGCCACTAAATAACTGTCACTAATAAGTGCTTTTTTGTAGTGAATGTTACAACCTCCAACTATGCCTGAATGGAAGTGGGATGATATTGCAATGGATTTTGTTGTTGGATTGCCAAAGACAAGAATGAGTTTTGACTCCATTTGAGTTATTGTTGATCGGCTTACAAAGTCAACGAATTTCTTGCATATCAACATCAGGTACTCAATGGAAAGATTGACTCAAGTGTTCATTGGTGAAATTGTTAGACTTCATGATGTGCCTTTGAGTATCATTTTGGATAGAAACCCTAGATTCACTTCAAGATTTTGGCAGTTTACAAGAAGCAATGAGGACAAAATTTCGTTTAAGTTCTGCATACCATCCACAAACTGATGGTCAATCAGAAAGGACAATTCAATCATTGGAGGACTTGTTGAGAGCTTGTGTACTTGAACATTCTAGGAGTTGGGATGACTTTCTACCTTTGATAGAATTCACCTACAACAATAGCTTTCATTCAAGTATAGGGATGACACCCTATGAAGCTTTATATGGAAGGCGGTGTAGGACACCTTTGTGTTGGTACCAAGATGGAGAAAATTTAGCACTAGGACTTGAACTTGTACAACAAACCAAGGAGAAGGTAAAGATGATTCAGGAAAAGATGAGGGAACCTGAAAGTCAACAGAAAAGTTATGCTGATAAGAGAAAGAGACCACTTGAGTTCGAGAAAGGTGAGCATGTGTTTTTGAGAGTCACACCCACAACTGGGGTCGTTCGGGTAATTACATCTAGAAAACTCGCTCCCAAATTCATCGGACCATATCAAATTCTTCGTCGGATTGGTCTTATTGCATCTCTAATCTACACAATGTTTTTCATGTTTTGCAATTGTGAAAATATATTTCTAATCCAACCCATGTCATAAAATTGGATACAGTACAATTAAAAGAAAACTTGACCTATGAGACATTTCCTGTAAAGATTGATGATAGAAGGGTGAAGCAACTTAGGGGAAAGGACATTGCTTTGGTGAAAGTAATTTGGAACGATGTAACTAGAGAAGCAACGTGGGAACTAGAGGACAAAATAAAGGAACAATATCATTTATTCTAAGGCAAAACAAATTTCGTGGACGAAATTCTTGTTAGAGGCAACTCATTTATATCTAATCTTTTTTTCGAGCTGGCTATACCACCTCTTAGCCAAGCCATTCCCTGTTATGAAAAAAAAAAAAGAATGACTATAAAGGTCAGCTCACCTTTTAAAATGACTGATTAGTTCATTTTGAAAATTAATCAAGTATTCAACTACATTAACCAATGATTTATATACGGTTAACCACGATTAACCACGTATCAAGTATCAAAATAAAAATAAATTATTAGTTAACCGTATGTAATTTATTGATTAATATAGTTAAATACTTGGTTAATTTTTAAAACGAACTAACCGATCATTTTGATAGGTGAGCTGACCTTTACAGTCGTTCTCCCTAAAAAAAAATGAAGCCAACCCAAACCAATAAAATAAACAAATCCATTCGCCGAGCAAAAGGAGAAAGAGGGATTCAAACCCTCAATAGTTCTTTACTTTGAACTATACTAGTTTTCAAGACCGGAGCTATCAACCACTCAACCATCTCTTCAAAAGCTAATTTCTATTTTATCTTTATTCCACTGAATAGAACATGGCCATATGAGTCGATACCCTTATTATCTATCTATGGTAAAGATATCCAGTGTGAATCTATTGGTCTATTTTTCTATCTGCTCATCATAAGCTGTTTTTCCTTCTCTTCTTGTTTTATTGATCAGAAGCATCCAGCAACGCCACAGAATGGACCTAATCACCACCCCTCCCTATTTGAGTGAGGTCTTGTTCCACATTGGAGGAAACTTGCAAGCTTGGGAGGGGGTAGGATATCTTGAAAATATGGACTCTTAAATCCCAGTTTCGAGACTTTGTCGGATCTCGCCCATATTTTCCAACCCATGTCTCTCCTCCAATAAGTGGGTAAGGCTTTCGGCTTGAACCTCACTTGGTGGACGGATCCTGAGATCCGAGCAGATGTCTTGGATGTGATCCGCTATGGAAATACTAGTTAAAACCTGATGACCATATTGGTCGATAGGGTTGGGATTTAGAGGATTCGCAACAGGTTGCTGCTTTGCATCAGGATTGACATGTATGAGAAAACTTCCCATAAACCATCGAGAACCCTTTAAATCAAGTAATGTAGTGATTCAAGGGGTTCTCACAAACAACAAACATATTCGATTACAATTCAAATTCATTTTTTTAAGTTAATCCAATCCAATGGAATGCTACATCGAGAATTCAAGTATTGTATACGTCATTAGTCTGATCCTTTGTAAGAACTACCTGTAATAATGAACTTGAAAAATAAATCTGTTTATCATAAAGGGATTCATTGTTCCTGACTCTGCTTCAACTTAATTGTTATTTTAACAAATAAAGTTATGTCTTGGTCGGAGTGGGAATAGCATTTTCTATTTTTATCAATAAAAACCTTCCTTCGAGGCCGGAGGGTAAATTTTTTTTTATTAATGAGGCTGTTTTTATGTTATTTCGTACTGTATTATACAATTCCTTTGTTTGTAGGATTATTTTCTTTTCTCACGCGATAAATTTTTTAATTTTATAATAGATTGCTACCTATGCCTAGATCTCGGATAAATGGGAATTATATTGATAAGACCCTTTCAATTGTAGCCAATATCTTATTATGAATAATTCCGCAACTTCAGGAGAAAAAGAGACATTCACCTATGACAGAGATGGTGTGATTAGATTATCTGTTTTTTTCTTTTATTTACCGATCTCAGTCTTAGGAGAAAGACACATTCTTCGGAGAGAAAGAAACAAATTGAAAAAACATTTTATTTATTTATTTCTCTCAAAGAATCATAGAGGGTTGATTGTCGCAGATACACTTTTGATCAAAATAGTTTTACCAATTCCAACAAATTTTATTTTTTTTTTAAACTTGCTCGAATTGGATCCTTTCGATTTCTCTATCAAAAATATACAAACCAAATGAGACCACAATGGATACCCTTCGACATCCATTCCGCTAATGAACAAAATTAATTCAAATAAAAATATATCAAATATTATAAATATAAATTTATCATATATAAATTTTGAAGATGACAATGGAAGGGGTCAATCAAAACTACAGGACCAAACAACAAGCTAGGTTCAGTGTTTGCCATTTAGAGACTCTTTCCTGGAAAATTTGATGTTTGCTCTGGCGACTAAAGTTATAAGAGAGGAGGTACATTAAGTTTATGTTTAGACTAGGCCACTATTGTTTCTATCTCACCTAGAAGTTTCTCAATATGAGTTTTTAGAGCATAATTGTTTTGCATTAGCATATTTTTTTTCTCCATTGTCACCTGCCCAATGAATGAAACCACATAAGGCTGAAAGATTATATTCATGGTTTGCTTAAACAAATAGGATTTGCAGGCATCTTACAACTTGCAATTGATAAAAATTCTTCTCATTCAAATACGTATCAACATGCAGTATTCTCAATAGGAAAAATGAAGGGAAAGGAGGAAGAAGGGTGTCATGCATTTACATAATGAGATTTAGTCGATAGCGATGCATTTTCCTTCTTGAGGCTCTCAATATGAAAGAGCAAGTCCATTAGCAGCCTACTAGCTTCATCCAATGTAATAGCTCATTCGTTGTTATGATCATTTTGCTCTATTTCCCCACCATTGGATTGGATGTATATTGATTAGTAAAATTAAGTGACTTTGTTGAATCGTGGTTTATGAATTATATAAAGCTATTGAAACTAGAAATTATCTATGTTGATTTTAGTGCTAATTGTATTAATTTGAAATTTAGAATATTTAGTTATAGTCCTATCTTTTTTGCTACCATGAATGATGAGTTAGCCCGGAAACTATTCTTTAAACATTTGTACTTATAAAATTGTTTAGAATGCCAATGCATTTCACGGCTAATATATCTATATATCTCTCTCTATGTATATATAATAATAATAATAATAATAATAATAATAATAATAATAATAATAATAATCACTTATTTTATTATTAAGAATACAGGGGTGGGAATACTTTGTATAGAACCCTATTATATAGAAACATAAAAATCAAAATATATATTATGTTTTGTATTGTTTGAAGAAAATATTGTATAGAGAAATAAGATTATTATACGATATTTTAATTTAAGATATTGGACATAAATAAAATAAAATGTTGTAATAGTTACTGTTAAGGCATATACGAGTTATTGACTTTTGTAAAGTTTATATAATGACTTACATATTTGAAGAGAGTAGATGTTCATGTATATATGGTAATTTCTTATATTATTATCCTACGGTATGTTTATGCATAGAACAGTCGATATATATATATATATATATATATATATATATATATATATATATATGTTAATTATGGTATCTTGATGGATATAATATTTAGGATGTGTCATAATTATTTTTTGACTGTTGATTTCACAATAAAAATTTAAAAGTCTATTAAATATTAAATATAAATAACAAATGAATGCTTGACAACTCATCTTAAATACCAATACTTTAAAAAAATTTATGGACGTTAGAATAATGCCCATAATAATGAAAATATATACATATATTTATTATTATACAAATATTTAAATGGGTGTGAAAACTTTGCATAGAGTTAATTGTAATTAAAATAATGAAATGTAATAGTTGTTATTAAAAATTTAATTAAATTTATATTTAAATAATGAAATTATTGGAGAAATAAATATAATTATTAGTTTTATAAATCTTATGAGCTTCATGTGAGATAATAATAATAATAATAATAATAATAATAATAATAATAATAATAATAATAATAATCACTTATTTTATTATTAAGAACACAAGGATGAGAATACTTTGTATAGAACCTTATTAATATAGAACCATAAAAATCAAAAAATATATTATGTTTTGTATTGTTTGAAGAAAGTATTATATAGAGAAATATGATTATTATATGATATTTTAATTTAAGATATTAAACGTAAATAAATAAAATATTGTAATAGTTGCTGTTAAGGCATATATGAGTTATTGACTTTTGTAAAATTTATATAATGACTTACATATTTGAAGAGAATAGATGATTCATGTATATATGGTTATTTCTTATATTATAATCTTACTGTATACTTATGCATAGAATGACTAATATATATATATATATATATATATATAATAAGAAAAATAATAATATTCATGTGTTTTGTGATTAATAGCGGAATGGGAATAATACATTTAATAGGACCTTATTGATATTGAACCATAATAATGAAGAGTAGTTATAGTACCTTGATGGATATAATATTTAGGATGAGTTGTGAATTATTTATTGACTGCTAATTTCACAATAAAGATTTAAAAGTCTATTAAATATAAATAACTAATAAATGCTTGATAACTCATCCTAGATACTGATACCCTAAAAAAAGATTTAAAATTCTATTAAATATAAACAACTAATGAATGCTTGATAACTCATCCCAGATATCGATATCCTAACAAAATATTTAAAAATATATTAAATATAAACAATAACTAATGAATACTTGACAACTCATCTTGGATATCCATACCCTAAAAAAAGATTTAAAAGTTTATTACATATAAATAACAACTAATGAATGCTTGATAACTCATCCTGATACCGATATCCTAATAAAATTTATAGACGCTGGAATAATACCCATAATAATGAAAATATATAAATATATTTATTATTATTCAAATATTTAAATAAATGTGAAAACTTTGTAGAGTTAATTATAATTAAAATAATGAAATGTAATAGTTGTTATCAAATATTTAATGAAATTTATATTTAAATAAGGAAATTATTGTAGAAATATATATAATTATTAATTTTATCTTAAGAGCTTCAATAAGATTTTGATATATTATAAAATTGATTAATGCTTCTAATTGTTAAAAATTCACGCATATTATTTTAATTTGATTTTTAATTCATAACATTTAATTTACATTTATTCTTATAAATTTTAGGGCGTGCATCGCACGGGTGTAAAGTGCATACCAAAAGGAAATATTTTTATTACTTCCGGTTTTGGGCGACAAGAAGGTTAGCGGGAATGGGATAGTTATATTATATAACAGAGGAGAGTGCAGTGTGTGAGGTTGGCTTTCTCTCTCCATTATGGCTGCCTTGCTTCAAACACATTTTCAATTCTTAGAAAGTCCGCTCCATGTCTTGTATTTTTGTTCCCCATGAGCAACCCTAACCCTATCATCCCCTGCACCACCACCAAATCCCTAGTGCCATTCAACGCCACAATCGGATTCTCCGGTGGCCGGAATCCGACACGTCACTCGCCGGCGTCACCCTCCGCCGCTGTCGACCGTCACGCATATTCAGAAACGCCTCTCAAGTTGCGTCATGCTTTTCTTGTGCACCTCGGCGTCTCCGCAGTGCTGTTTTTCGGCTTTGGCATTTGCTTTGGCATTCTTGCGTGTTCGGCCTCTTCGCCGATTCTCACTCTGGGTACTGTGATTTCATTAGATTACGCATACAACTTACAACTTATTGAAATTGTTTATTCAAGAAAATAATATCTATTATTATTTATTTAAAATAAATATGCTACCTAGGATCAGTGTTTTAAATTGAGGAAGCAATGGCCACAAAGAACGCTTCTGAGGATGATTCCAAGAACTAAATCATTGTACCATCGAAGCAATTTTATGAATCTTGTTGAGACCTAGAATCAAGAACTAAAGCATCTTGATTGGAGGCAATATGAAATCTTGGGCGTCTCCAAGAACGCATCTCAGGATGATTCCAAGAACCCAAGGTACTATGATTTGAATATATTGATAAAAGAAATTTTCTTTGGTATCATTTTTATGTTTTTTTTTTTTTCTGTAACAAAGGAAACTTTGCACTTCTAAGCTTATGTTTGTTTCGCAATTGATGGAATTAATTATGAAACTTGAAAGCTATGCATTTGCTTAGGGTATTTTTTTCTTGGTCTGTTGTTATTATTTTCTTCTTGGAATTTTATTTTATTTTCTACTTTTCTGTTTATAATTTACTCATGAGTTATGAAAGTGGAGAAAGGTTGAAACTTTTGAGACATTTTTTTAGTTGTGTGATTCTGTTTTCTCCGAAACTAAATGGTCATGTCAATAAGGGGACTTCTTTCAGTTCTGTTTATGGGTCTTTTGACACACTTTTTTCTAAGTTTTTACTATCAATGGACTGGTATTTATTTTCTCAGAAATTGAAATAAGGAAAAACGAAGGAAAAGAAGAATGCAATTGTACCCATACGCAGTAGAAAATATTAGTTATTATTGTTGTTGCTTTTATTGTTGGTTTGCTTTGATTTCCCTCTCTGTGGATAAGAACAAGAATTGTATGGTTCCTAACTGTCAATTAATTTTATTTCACATTCTTTGATTAAATGGGAATGGATTTTATGAGTTTTTTGTTTTCAATTTTTACTTAAAATTACCTTTGGTAGACATTGACTCCACTATTTTTTGCACCTAGAGAGAAACTCATGGCCTGATTAAGTGTCAAGTATCATTGTTGGATGTCATTTAACTGCACACCTTTGCAATGCAAACAACATATACTGGTCTTCATCTCAATGAGCATTTCTATCTAGCTCAAGGACTTGGTTAGATAACTTCATTACATTATGGTATTGTTTAAGGATTTTATTAAAGAAGGTTCTTTGTAATATTCGCATAATGCAGTTTTACTTTCTTGGTATTTTATCCTGCCAATGCTGGCCTTATTAGCTATTTAGCTATTTCTACTAACTCATTTGATTTTAACATATAAATTTTATCTACATTATTAAAGGCAATGGTTCTCCTTTTAGTGCAGGGCTATATGTTAAATAAAGTACATTGGATAATTATCTACCATTTTATTGTATAATGTGATCAAGATGTAGATTAAAATGCTAATAGTACTGGAAAGAGATATCTTGATTATTTTTATCTATGTGTGCTATATTTTTTAGAGAGTTCATGCTTTAATTTGACTTTTGTTGCTTTTATTTTCTATTTTTTTTCATGATGGGTCTGTTTTGTTTGCTTATACTTTTATCCCTCTGTGCAGTTAGTTCTACTTTTATATCTTGGTATTGCTAATATATTATGGGCTGGCTGCATTCATATTGTTTTGTCTGCATACTCTGAGATGTGAACTTTGTATGTCCCCTATATGGTTGCATATAAATGAGAATAAGAGGTGAATCAATGCTGTGAATTCAATAGCAAGGTGTTGCAGGAATAAGGAATATATAAGAGAGGAGAATGTATGGTCTTGCCTGCATGTGCTGTTGTGCCATTCCATTAGATTTAGAAGTAATTGGCTCTAAAGGAACACTCTCTTTATGCCAATTTTTTTCAACATTCTTGTGATTTTATTAATGTTATCTTAATTGAATGTCAATTTATTTAACGGGTACATCTTTAACATGCTCTGTTCCATGATTGCATCATACAAAAGATTTGTTTTTGTGCTTGGCATGAACCAAGTCTCGATGAATGGTCTAAATTGTAATCAATATTTTTTGGTGTTTTCTTTCTTTAAAACCAACTGGAAATCTTAAGCTTGTTACAATATATATTATATATCATAGAGTAATGTATATCTTTTTCATGTACTATTTATATTTCAATATGTTTATTTTCTGATGTTTATATTAATTATTAAAGTATTATATTTTAAATATATCCTTATTGTTATTTATGCTTCAACATAATGTTTAATTAAATATTGCATTCAAGAATGTTGTTAATAATTTATATGCCTTGCTATTTATCTAAAGTGAATGGAAGCCTAATTGTTAGGTACATTTATATCTTTCTCTTTTATCATTAGTGTAAGATGTATAATGTTTACTTTTATATACGTCAATATCCAAATCTCATACTATGAGATATATAGCTTTCACTATTTTGATGTTTATTTTGTTCTTATTAATTAATTTTAACAACATATTATTTAATTAGTTATTTTAGAATAATGTATATTTAATTTTACAACATATCTTTTAATGATCTCATATTTATATTAATTATTAAATTAATATTTATGAATTTCTTATTAATTTTTTTAATTGTGCAAATGTAACTTTCTCAATGTCTTTGGGCTTCATTACCTACTTCTTTTACAATACTACATTTGTTATATTTTTGATTTTTTTTGTGTAGAGTATAAACATGAAGTAGAATAGTTAAATTACACCACGATAATATATGTTATTCTGATCGTTATGATTATCAAATGAAATATATTGCAAATACTCTTGCTACTTTTTTTTTTTTTATGAATATTGTTTGTTCAGACTGAGGTTGAGACCTAGAATCAAGAACTAAAGCATCTTGATTAAAGGCACTATGAAATCTTGGGCATCTCCAAGAACGCTTCTCAGGATGATTCCAAGAACCCCAGGTACTATGCTTTGAATATATTGATAAAAGAAATTTTCTTTGGCATTTTATGTGAATAGGAAAACAAAGCTTCCAAATTCTAATGTGGGTGTTTACTTTGACTAATGATTGGTATGTATATTTTTAGTTGTGCACGACCTGTTTAGTGTAGTATGTAAATCATGTATGTCTTTGTATCCTATTGTTTGCTTTGTTATTATGTGGTTTAAGTTTTGATTCTTATCTGCTTTTAAATTAATGCACATTTTGTTCTCGTTAATCTTGAAATGTTTGTCTTTGGAGAAGGTAACTTCAAATATTCCAGTTGTGTTTTTTTTAGCATGCTAGACGTATTAATTCTTGATTGGCGTCGAATCCCAATTTCCTTACCCTCCCCGTTTTTGTTGCTCAAGGTAATATTTCTCTTCTCAAACATTTCATTCTCTTTTTTTTTTGTTTCATCTTTTTGTTCCTATTTTCAATTGGGTTGATTTCTTTTGCCTTTTTTTCGTTCTGTTTGCTTTAGAGAGTGCAAGGTAATTCTTTAGCTTCCCTTCCTGCATCTTCTTCAGCCTACTTCTTCTTGCCTTTTTTGGCATTTAATATTTCTGAGTTTTATTTTCTCCTTAAAAAATCAACTCTGTTACTTTTACACCCTGAAGGCTAGCTAAGCTTGCTTCCAAATAAATTGGATGAAAGAAAAAATTAACTGCGATAACATACTGGTATGAATGTTATGTAGAGTTGTTATTTTTTCCCTCGCTTTCATGAATTCTTTCACTTCTATGTCACTTTGAAGTATTTGCTATTATGATTTATTCATATTTTTGGGGGGAAAGTAGCATTTTAATTCATAATATATTTTGGTTTATTTAAATTTATGAATTTGATCCTTGGTAGTCATCTATTTTTGTTCATGTTTTTTTAGGGGTTTTAATTATGCGCTTAAGATGTTTGATAGATGTTTTCATTACTTTAATTTATATCTCAATCTGAGTTTCAGAGTTTTTGAATATAAGCTTAGGAAGGTACTGTTACTTTAGTTTCATTTAATTGTGTAATTACATTAGAACATTAGGCTTACTAAATAATCCATCATAATATATAATATTGTGTGATAAATATTAGGTTCCAAATACAAAACTGGCCTGTTTAGCAAGCCCTGCATTCCAAATCTGGTGAGAAATATAAATGATCCCTATAGTAGATGATAATCCTACTGTGGGTGTTTTCTTGGCTTTGTGGGTGACATCACATATGGTTTATATAAGTGGGTATCTATTATTACAAAATTACTAAAGGATTGGAGAGCTCTTCTGAGAGTTTACAAAAGAAGAGGATAAGATATCCTCCTAAACAAAGACCACATGCTAAGAACAAAGAAAGCAATTTACAACATGAGCAATAAAAACAAGTAATTGCTAATGTTTATTGCATTTACTTCGAGCAATAAAGTAAGTATTTTTTTATGTCACCCTGACCATGGAGGTGTTGCCATAGGAATTATCATAGGTGGGTTGTAAATGGTGGGCTGTTGACTTGCATATATAGTCACAATTTGATTATGAAGTGAGCCTAGCGTTAAAGCTTCTTACAAATTCTCTTCATCTAATTTATTTTTTTACTAATGCTGGGTTCTTCTGTCCAACAAGAAAAAAATCCTCAGTGTACTTCCTTATTATGTTAACTCAGATTTTATTGTATTGCAACCTTAATGCAGTCCAAATATGTCAATGTAAATACATAAAACTCATATTATTGTATATCAAGTAACGTAGCATTTCAATTTTGGCATCTAAACTTGCATGACTGATTTTTTCAGAGAACTTGGCATTGGAATTGTTGTTTATAGTCCTATTGGGCGGGGACAATGATTCCTTTCATCTGGACCGAAAGGTATGTGTTAAGATATTCTAATACAACCTGGACAATGAATTACATTTGCATTTTCCATAAAACTAATTCTCATATCTCCATGCATTGAATTCTCAAGTTTAAATGATGATTGGTCCTTAAATGTTGGTTTTGTTAGTCCTTTTAATGTCACAATCACATGTGGACAACTACTGCCTAAAAGAGAAACACGTGCCAACTAAAATTGCAATTATTTTGAATAGGTGAAAATTATAAGAAAAATTGTCTATAATGTTTCCATATGCAGTTTATGTCATTTGAGAAATTTAGGTGAGTTCTTCTAGATGGTAAAAGTCTAAGAAATTAATTTAGCTTAATGAATTCCAAATGATTATTGGTTTTATATTCAAGAAGATGGCACATGTTTCTTGCGGTGACAAAATAGAGTGCAAAACAATCAAGAAATTGTCAAGTGTGAAGTTTTATTTGAATGCACAACTGTTATTAGCTAGCATATCAAAGAAAGACTATGAGTTACTTTTCTAATGTTTAGTCATATAATTTGTTATCTAATAAGGCGATGGGACATTGCATAATAAGTGGTTATTAGAACACCCACTTCGTTATTTTTCCTATGACTTAGGTTTTTGCTACAATTCCCCCCTTCATATGGTGCGGTCTAAAACTGAATTTTTCTCTAATATGATGGTTGTTTGAATGGTAGTATCCATGGCAGATTCTTAAGAAGAAGTGATAAGAAGAAGTGGGTCTGAGGTAAAATTACCTATACTCTCTAAATATTTATATTTATCTGGGTAATCAGTGTCAGATTTTCTATTGTTGTTATTAGAACTACTGATAATGTTACTATGAACTGGAAGAAGCTCATCTTGCTGATGCACAAGTATATGGGTGAGACTCACAAAAATATGCTTATAGATATTCTTAGCATTATAGAATAATTGAATAACTATTTCGTATTACAATTTTTATTTTATTTTTCTTTGTTTGGTGTTTGGTATAAAGAGGACGTTTAATCTTCTTTCCCCTTAATATTTTTTTTTCATTCATACTAATTCTTACCATTAGTCTAATATAGGCAAATAACATGATTTTGCAGGATATGAAGCCTTTAATTTAAGGTATGGCTAATTCACATGTTTGTTTCCATGTCTCTTTTAGTAATCTTTGATAATTTGGTTTTGTTTGCTCTGTTCAAAATGTGAACTGTATGATTAGGTCCTGTTTTATAATTCTTTCATATTTTAATTAATTGGCTGTCATTGGTAGAATATGTATTTCTTTATATCGATTGGATGTCACATTTCTGGATGATTCAGAGTTCTTTGATGGCATGCATGATGATGGAAGTGACTTGACTTTGCAATTTATGTTCTTTTTCAATTCTCTTATATATGATGTATATGTACGATCTCTAATTTTTGTGTATTGAAAGGGAAGAAATATTAATTCTTTTAGATTGGAACCATGTTATGTGCATTCTCTTAGACATTGTTATTAAGAGTGTAGGTGTGTGCATGAAAGTGTGACTATACCCCTCTTTGGTAGTTTCCCTGAAGATGCCTTAGTTAATACCTAATAGAATAATGTGTGTTGTATAGTTCTTGGTGGCAAAGAAGGACTGTGAGGAAAAACAAAATTCTATGATGGCTTTTAAAAAATGTTCAGTTTCATGGCATGTGACTCCATTCTCTTTCATCCCTCTGTTTCTTCATTTCTTCCCTTTCTCCTTACCCATTTTGCATCAGATCCTCTTGCTACCTATAAATTCTCATCAGTGATGAAGATAACATTTACTATTATGTCTCTGGTTTGCCGCCATGAGTCTTTGCAGCAAAAGTAGGTAGCGATTGCTTAGTTGTAAAGTAATTCTGTGATGTATTCAACATGTTAATGGTATTTACTTAGCTTTGTTGTGTATTAATTGGAGTAAGTTGCAAACTGACTATTTTTTATGTTTATTTCTTGGGAAAAGTATAATGATACATTATAGCAAGGACATTTTCTTTAATAAATAAATTAAATAAGATTAGTTTTGAAGTCAATTTCTTTCCTCAATAATTCTATTGGTATGGAGGATCACGTAGCTAGAAGTGCTTTGAATGGTGTTGTGATGGCGTTTGGAAGGGACAGGTATTGTTAGCTTGATTTTTAATTTTCCCGAATGACTTCATTTTCGGAGGAAGCGATTAAAATGAGGATCATGAATGTTCTAATTGTATTCTATCATGGACTTCCTACATTTTTTCTAGATTGAAGAGCATTGTTTTTGTCCTTTTTCTTATGCATCTTTTTTTATAGAGCCATATTGCGTTGTTTGATCAATGTAATCGTCCCTACCTACTGTGATAAGACTTTGTTGGTGTTGTAGACTTCCTTTACAATCCTATGGAGTACTTCTTGAGAATGTGACAATTGGGCATGATTAAGCCCAACATATGCACATTTCTAGCTTGATCAATTTCACTGTTGTTACAGATGCACACAAATTTATACATAAGCAAGCTTAATATAGGAGGCCTATCTTCTTTTTTTGTTTTTTTTGGTATTCCAGCAGGTTGTGTCTCCTCCAGTGCATGAGCATGAGAATTGATAAAAACATTTAGTTGCTACTTATACTGCTTTTTTGAAAATCTTTGCTGATATTTCAGAAAAGTTATTATGTCAACTATTTGAGACGATGTTTGATTTTTCCTCCTGTAACCAACAAAATCATTTGTCATAACTTATAAGAAATGGTTTCCTACCAACATGAGTAATGGAAACTTGGCCGTCATGCCTCATTTATAGTTAGTCTTGGGACTTTGACAGTATAGCAAAACTTATGGACATTAGTGAGATACAAGTTATTATTTTACTGTCACCATCATTGAGCTTTAATTTTCTTACATATGTCTTCTATCTCTTGATGTGTTTAGGCTTCTGTGCCATTTTTCATTTCTTTTTGGTTTTGTTTATCAGCAAAAGCATTGATAATTTGATTCAACCTCATATATTGTTCTTGATGAATCCAGTAGGCTAGATAGTGTTGGGGCCTTCTTTGTGATTTCATCTCTAAGAAATGTTGCCAACTATGGGCAAATAGCTATATGCTTTATTCACCAACCAACTAGGGAAGTGATCAACTATTTTGATGATATGGCCCTCCTTGTAGGAACTGAAACTGTATATTATGGAGAAAGAAATATGACTATAAGGATTGAGAAAATTCATGGAAATTTATATTTGAAAAATCTCTTTAAGGGAGTTACTAACTTATCTTCTTCCAATTTAATTCTTCTGTCTAACAAGCTCTTTAAGAGTATTTCCTTCATTGTGTTAGCTTAGAGTTCTTTTGTATTGCAACCTCAACAGATTTTGTCTTCTTTTGTCAAATGTACACAATAGTGGCTTGTGTTGCAATCAAACTATCTAAGTCATTGAATACTTCTATAATTTATGATAACCTCTCATTGGTAGTAATTGCTGGATTAAAAACAAGTTAACATGTAAAGTAAGTTATTTAATAATTCTTTTTAAAAGAACATGATATAGGTTTGACAAATCTCTCCTGTTAAATGAATTGTTAATACAATAAACAACCATATCAGCGGCCTGAGCAATCGCTCAAGTACCATACTAGTTATAACATAAAAACGGGGCCCTATCCACCTGAATTTTTCCCGCCTGATTGTTAACCCAGTAGTTTTTTTTTTCCTTTTATTTATAATTACTTACAGCACATCATCTATCATCTACAATATAAAAATTGTATTTTTTCAGTCAAACTTTTTCCCACTCAATGGATCAAGTGGCCAAAATGTCCCACCTGCATTTGTGATTGGGTGGTTTTTTTTCGTTATTTGGCTTGGTCTGAAAGTACAGATTGTGAAGTGGAATGAATTGTTACCAAAGTATCCTCTCTTCCCTCTGCTTTTTTCCTGACCAAGTCTGTGCTTCTCCTACTCCATGTTCATACAACTCGTACCACTTCTCATAGATGTAGATTCAAATTTAAAATTTCAGAGACTGTATCTCTCTTCTATAGGTTCTATTTATCATTTCCTTTCATATTTCAAATTTGCTCATGGCAATATCTCTGTGAAGAAGATATCCTTAATTTTCTCTCTTATTGCATTACCAAAATGAGAGAAGGCAAGCTGTCAGACTTGGTTTATGCTCTCTTATTTCATTGTAGACAGTAAGCTCTAATCTGATCTCTCACTACTCCATTACTGTTTTATTCTCTTTTTTCTTTCTTTGTCTCCCTCAAGGATTTTGATAGACAACTGGACGAGAAATAGGAAAAAATGCTGAATAAACTCTTTGTATTATTGATTCTGCTACTGATATCAGTGTGATATCAGTATCAGAGATAGGCTTGTACAAGTGACTAACTGGAAAAGTAAAGATAGTGCAGACACTTCGAGGGGTCTGCTGCCTCCCTCCCAATGCTTCACTCAATTCTTGCTTGACTCACTCTTCCTCACTTCCTCCCCTATATGCTCTCACTTCCCTCCACCGAATCATCTTTCCCTCCCACTAACTTCTGCCAGCTCAGCATTCTGTTATGACTGAGATCCATAGTATTCACACTTTCTACATCTCCCCTCCTAACCTTCTTTCCCACGTGTGCTTTCTTTCTAGAATATACCTTAGTAATAGGGGGTCTAACAGATTTCAACTCCAAATTTTTGACGATCGAGCAAGATTAAATGAGATTTCCTCTTCCACAACTCCATTCACTTCCAAGTAAGTTATTATCTCCCTCAGCCGTTCGCTTCCAAGTATTTCAGCAATATTGATTGGGGTTTCTTAGCGTCTCCCCCTCGAAGCCCGTACTTGCAAAATTTGATTTTTTTCTCTCTAAAATTAAACTCTTTTTTGCAGTGAAAAAGGCTTTGTTGGGATGCTATCTTTTGACTTTGGATGTCAAATACTATATATTTGGTAAGTTTGCTATATCTGTCGCCTTATTTCTTATTTCGGGTGAGTTAAATTAGTTCCTTAAAAAAAATTTCCCAGGTTACCACCTGATTTTTATCAATTTTGCAGTTTTAGAATTACTTATTTGAAATTTTAATTATTTCATATACATTAGAGTTGTACAGAAAAGCTGAGGTTGTATTTTAAAGTATGATTCTTATCAATTCAATGTTTATTTACAGTATGAGACACCTTCTTTTGTGTGATAGCACAAGTATAAAATCTACTGTTAAAGATAAACTTTATGATTACTATTAATAGTTCTTTAGCATGTTATTGTTGATGTTATTATGTCAATTGTCAACATGTAAAATTTTAGTTCATGATGTCGAATAATTGTTCTAGCATATATAATTCTACCTCACAACCTATTCCATTGTAGTTGCAGTCCTAACTTCAACATTGATTTTCACCAATTGTTAGCAAAATTTGTTAATTGTTCCATTCCTATATATTTGTGTCCTTTGTGTACTTGTTCCATTGTAGGAGCAGTGTTTTAAATTGAGGAAGCAATGGCCACTAAAAAGGTTTGCAATGTACTTAATCTTCTTTGTTTTCTTTTGCGGCGATCTTAATCATTGTACCGTCGAAGCAATTTTATGAATCTTGTTTGTTTAGACAGAGGTTGAGACCTAGAATCAAGAACTAAAGCATCTTGATTGGAGGCACTATGAAATCTTGGGCGTCTCCAAGAACGCTTCTCAGGATGATTCCAAGAACCCCAGGTACTATGATTTGAATATATTGATAAAAGAAGTTTTCTTTGGTATCATTGTTGAATGTCATTTAACTGCACACCTTGCCAATGCAAACAACATATACTGGTCTTCATCTCATGAGCATTTCTATCTAGCTCAAGGACTTGGTTAGATAACTTCATTACATTATGGTATTGTTTAAAGATTTTTTTAAAGAAGGTTCTTTGTAATATTCACATAATGCGGTTTACTTTCTTGGTATTTTATCCTGCCAATGCTGGGCTTATTAGCTATTTAGCAATTTCTACTAACTCATTTGATTTTTACATATAAATTTCATCTACATTATTAAAGGCAATGGTTCTCTTTTTAGTGCAGGGCTATATGTTAAATAAAGAACATTGGATAATTATCTACCATTTTTTTGTATAATGTGATCAAGATGTTGATTAAAATGCTAATAGTACTGGAAAGAGATATCTTGATTTTTTTTATCTATGTCTACTATATTTTTTTAGAGAGTTCATGCTTTAATTTGACTTTTGTTGCTTTTATTTTCTATTTTCTATTTTTTTTCATGATGGGTCTGTTTTGCTTGCCTATACTTTTATCCCTCTGTGCAGTTTTGTTCTACTTTTATACCTTGGTATTGCTAATGTATTTTGGGCTGGCTGCGTTCATATTGTTTTGTCTGCAGACTCTAAGATGTGAACTTTGTATGTCCCCTGTTTGGTTGCATATAAATGAGAGTAAGAGGTGAATCAATGCGGTGAATTCAATAGCAAGGTGTTGCAGGAATAAAGAATATATAAGAGAGGAGAATGTATGGTCTTGGCCGCATGTGCGGTTGTGCCGTTCCATTAGATTTAGAAGTAATTGGCTCTAAAGGAACACTCTCTTTATGCTTATTTTTTTCAACATTCTTGTGATTTTGTTAATGTTATCTTAATTGAATGTCAATTTATTTAACGGGTACATCTTTAACATGCTCTGTTCCATGATTGCATCATATAAAAGATTTGTTTTTGTGCTTGGCGTGATCCAAGTCCCGATGAATGGTGTTAATTGTAATTGATATTTTTTGTTGTTTTCCTTCTTTAAAACCAACTGGAAATCTTAAGCACGTTAAAATATATATTATATATCATAGAGTAATGTATATTTTTTTATGTTCTATGTATATTTCAATATGTTTATTTTCTGATATGTTTATATTAATTATTAAAATATTATATTTTAAATATATCCTTATTGTCATTTATGCTTCGACATAATGCTTAATTAAATATTGCATTCAAGAGTGTTGTTAATAATTTATATGCCTTGCTATTTATCTAAAGTGAATGGAAGCCTAATTGTTAGGTACATTTATATCTTTCACTGTTATCATTAGTGTAAGATGTATAATGTTTACTTTTATATAAGTCAATATCCAAATCTCATACTATGAGATATATAGCTTTCATTATTTTGCTGTTTATTTTGTTCTTATTAATTAATTTTAACTACATATTATTTAATCAGTTATTTTAGAATAATGTATATTTAATTGTACAACATATCTTTAAATGATATCTCATATTTATATTAATTATTAAATTAAGTTATATGAATTTCTCTATAATTTTATTTAATTGTGCAAATCTAACTTTCTCAATGTCTTTGGGCTTCAGTACCTACTTCTTTTACATTACTACATTTATTTTATATATATATATATATATATTTTATGTAGAGTATAAACATGAAGTAGAATAGTTAAATTACACCACGATAATATATGTTATGTTGATTGTTATGATTATTGAATGAAAAATATTGCGGATACTCTTGCTAATTTTTTTTTACTATTATCATGTTACTGTGATGTCTGTATTGTTTATTTCATAGATCTCTTCTATTGACAAGTTAATTTTTAATTTTTTATTTATTTGTATTTATTTTAATTTCTTGAATTCCTCTGTGCATGGCACGTGTGATCTACTAGTAAAAAAAAGGGACGAAAAATAAAAAAAACAGTGTCAGTATTTGGCTATTACTCATTTACACCCACACGGTGAAGACAAGCCACCCTTCTGAGCCTTCTCCAAAATCTTCATTTTGCTTTTTCTTCTTCGTTGAAGCTTTATTCAAATGAACTAGCCACACCTGGATCCTTGACATCCACTATAGTCCCTGCTTCTTGAAGCCTCTATGAAACCAAATGTTAGAGCCTTGACACACTCACAACTCACCACCGTCTTTTCTAAGCACAATGGGATTGTGCAGTTCAGGCATTGGATTATCAGTAGCATTATCTGCAAGCTTCATAATACTATTAACAGAACCTGATGCTTTTCCGAGCAATATCTTGGCAGAATAGCCATAATCTCATCCTTTGTCTGTTTCTTATTTGCTATGATATGAGGAATCATCAAGGGGTTGAATTAGATTTGCTTGAGTTTCCACTGTTGCAGAAGACTGTGGTTCATTTTTAGCATCTTGAAATGGCACGATTGGCTCAAAAGATTCTACTAGAAGTGCTACTCTTTGTATTTAAGTAGGCACAAGTTTAGAAATAACCTTTTGGAGTGCATGGTCAAGCATCCATTCCTCAGCATTTTTTTTCTCTTCCACTGTGTGGTGCTTGAGAAAAACTTTTTCTGCATCTGAGTTAGCATCTGAATGAGAATGTTTTGGTCTTCATAGGTTGAAGTTTCTGACCTTCTCTAATGCCTTTACTAACCTTTTCAAGAGTATTAACTTTTTCATATTGCTCCAGCTTTGTGGTATTTTATGGTCAGGTTTGGTTCCCATCCCCTGTGCTGTTATCTCTTCTGCATGACTTCTGAAGTTGTCAACTTTTAGCCATGTTTCTACTTAAGGAGATTCTCTGGATGCTGATGTGTTCCCTTCCCCTTTTTGACCTTTGTTATTTTTTAAGTGTACATCATTTTGATATGCATTTTATCTTCTTAAGTGAATGACTAATGTTTTAGCTCATTTTCTATTGCAGATGATACCTGTAGTTGTAAATAAATATATTTTAGCTCATTCTCTATCAAGTTGCTTTTTACGCATTCTTTTTTGTCTATTTTTTGTGTGTGTTTATATGTAGACATAAAGCAATTGGTTTGTCTATGGAAAATTTTCTAAGTGGAAGCATTATAATAGGATTTCGAACGACATCTTTGACTTATGTTACCTATAGCAAATTTTGGTAAATTAATTTCCTAATTATCAGAAATGTTGTAATATAATTTCTGAGAAGTCAATATCTGTGTAAATTACTTGGGACATAGTTTGTTAAAGCAGTGAATTAGATTGGATTTGATGTTGTCTACAAAGTCTGATTTTGAATCATCATTGTGACTTCAATAAATCTGTCTTCTGTAGAAGATATGGCTTCAATGAACAAAAGTGTGACTGTTGTGCATAATTTTTTTGCTAATATGGCCATCATCATCATGACAATTTCATGATTTCACTGGGCTCTGTGTATGCTCATCAATTATTCAGTTTTCTGCTTATTTGGCATTACTTTTATTCATGGTAGGTAGAAGTTACTTTCCGCTGTCCACAATTTCTGCTTGATACTGATGCTAACTTTTGTTTAAGCTACCCGAAGTATGTTGAACTCAAAATTTCATGTATGAATTTTCATTTGAACAGTTTTCTTTTGAACTCAAACTGTTGTTTTCCAATCGCGTTGAGCGACCTTTTGTTGAACTTCGAAAGATTAATGAATGACATTATTTATCTGTCATTTGTTCAAGCGGTTATCATTTTTGGGAATGTGGTATCGTTTTTGCATGTGGGCTTTAATTCCTCTTCACATTTTCTTCATTCTTTAGCTCTTCCTCATGCTTGGTAATCTCTTCGTGCATTTGTTATTTCAATAGAAGAAGACAAAGAAGATCTGCGAAAACCCATCAATGGCTGCCGATGTGAGCTCTCTGATTCGGAGAGCAGGCCCTGGGTAGGGGTGGCTACAAGGAGGACTTGCATGGGTCGGTGGGGAATAACACGAATTGGACCTCGATTTGCAAGTACCCAGTGGCTGGGAGAAGCGCCTAGACATGCAGGTACGTTAAATCTATCTGGGTATTTCTATTTGTTTACTGGGAAAATAAATTTCTCTCCTTTAAGAAAGTCCAATTAGGAAACTCATGATTCCTAAAAATTGGAAAATTTCTTCATTAGTATCGCAATTTTCTCTCTGGTTTTTTTTTCCCTTCAAAAGTAAACGATAGGGTCAACGTAATTTGAAGTTTTTTAATTAAAAATAATTCATTAATTTTGTTCTTATTTTCATAACATTAGCCATATTTTGGTTCTGGGATGCTCTATCCTCAAAAATGACTGCAAAATCTTGTCGCAGTTTGCCTGCTGAAAGCAGAACAAGTTGAGAGATCTTTTGTTCAGGAAGAGGTCCGCTGTCCAAGAACTTCTAGCTATAAATATAGTTGAGGAACTGTTTGAAGAAGGATCGACAATGCTTGCTGAAAGGTAATCTATCATTCCCTTTTATAGGAATTTTTTTTCAATTGATGAGTTTTGAAAAATCTCACGACAGTGCCCTGCATATTGTATTCCTTCTCTGGACCTCCTTTTGTCCCCACAGGATTTTTATTATGAAAATTTGAGGTTGATATATGGTTGGTACAATCAAACTTTCTTCTCCATTCCCTATTAATTATTTAGTATTTACTTCAGTTTCTTTAGAATCCTAACCTATTAAAATTCTTGAATTTTTGTTGAATTTTTTTGCATAGATAACCTCTAATTCTTTATTTGTCAAGTTCTTGAAGGGTTGAATGGTGTCAATTTCTTCTTTTATTTGTGCTTGCAACTTTTTTGTTCAAGTAACCTCTAATCCTTTCTTTCATATTTGTTAAAGGGAATGACGTGAGTTTTGTTGAAAGTGATAAGTTGTCGAACTATTCAAAGGTGAGTGTTCCTTTATTCATTAGTGTTGACTCTACTTTTTTTTTCCATCTAGAGGAATCTCATGGCCTGATTTAGTGTCAAGTGTCGTTGTTGAACGTTATTTAACTGCGCACCTTGTCATTCCAAACAACATACAATGGAATGCATCTCAACATATACAGGTCTTCTTCTTTTCGTTCCTCAGTTGCAGAAGCTAGAGTTTAGTGAAACTGTGAATGTGTTTTTACATCAACTTTTTTTCCTGGATTTGCAAAATTTTTATTCTTTAATAACTAGAAGGTACAACTTATGTGAGTTTATGATTTTTTCCGATATATGGAGTAGGATCTTTTTGGGTTGAGTTCCAAAAACGGTGTTGGGACTATGAAAGGGGATGCTGCTGATAAACTAAAGGTCCCAGGTTGGTATCATTTTTATGTTTACTTTGCACTTCTAAGCTTACGTTTGTTTTGCAATTGATGGAATTATGAAACTTGAAAGCTATGCATTTGCTTAGAGTTTTTTTTTCTTGGTCTGTTGTTATTATTTTCTTCTTGGAATTTTATTTTATTTTCTACTTTTCTGTTTATAATTTACTCATGAGTTATGAAAGTGGAGAAAGGTTGAAACTTTTGAGAAATTTTTTAGTTGTGAGATTCTGTTTTCTCCGAAACTAAATGGTCATGTCAATAAGGGGACTTCTTTCAGTTCCGTTTATGGGTCTTTTGACACTTCTTTCTAAGTTTTTACTATCAATGGACTGGTATTTATTTTCTCAGAAATTGAAATAAGGAAAAAGGAAGAAGGAAAAGAAGAATGCAATTGTACCCATACACAGTAGAAAATATTAGTTATTATTGTTGTGGCTTTTATTGTTGGTTTGCTTTGATTTCCCTCTCTATGGATAAGAACAAGAATTGTATGGTTCCTAACTGTCAAATAATTTTATTTCACATTCTTTGATTAAATGGGAATGGATTTTATGAGTTTTTTGTTTTCAATTTTTACTTAAAATTACCTTTGGTAGACATTGACTCCGCTACCTTTTGCACCTAGAGGAAACTCATGGCATGATTAAGTGTCAAGTATCATTGTTGAATGTCATTTAACTGCACACCTTGCCAATGCAAACAACATATACTGGTCTTCATCTCAATGAGCATTTCTATCTAGCTCAAGGACTTGGTTAGATAACTTCATTACATTATGGTATTGTTTAAAGATTTTATTAAAGTAGATTCTTTGTAATATTTGCATAATGCAGTTTTACTTTCTTGGTATTTTATCCTGCCAATGCTAGCCTTATTAGCTATTTATACTAACTCATTTGATTTTAACATATAAATTTGATCTACATTATTAAAGGCAATGGTTCTCTTTTTAGTGCATGGCTATATGTTAAATAAAGTACACTGGATAATTATCTACCATTTTATTGTATAATGTGATCAAGATGTCGATTAAATTCCTAATAGTACTGGAAAGAGATATCTTGATGTTTTTATCTATGTCTGCTATATTTTTTTGGATAGTTCATGCTTTAATTTGACTTTTGTTGTTTTTATTTTCTATTTTTTTTTCATGACAGGTCTGTTTTGTTTGCTTATACTTTTATCCCTCTGTGCAGTTTTGTTCTACTTCTATATCTTGGTATTGCTAATGTATTTTGGGCTGGCTGCGTTCATGTTGTTTTGTCTGCATACTCTGAGATGTGAACTTTGTATGTCCCTTGTATGGTTGCATATAAAAGAGAGTAAGAGGTGAATCAATGCTGTGAATTCAATAGCAAGGTGTTGCAGGAATATAGAATATGTAAGAGAGGAGAATGTATGGTCTTGGCCGCATGTGCGGTTGTGCCGTTCCATTAGATTTAGAAGTAATTGGCTCTAAAGGAACACTCTCTTTATGCTTATTTTTTTCAACATTCTTGTTATTTTATTAATGTTATCTTAACTGAATGTCAATTTATTTAACGGGTACATCTCTAACATGCTCTGTTCCATGATTGCATCATATAAAAGATTTGTTTTTGTGCTTGGCATGAACCAAGTCCTGATGAATGGTCTTAGTTGTAATCAAATTTTTTTTGTTGTTTTCTTTCTTTAAAACCAACTGGAAATCTTAAGCATGTTAAAATATATATTATATATCATAGAGTAATGTATATTTTTTTATGTTCTATGTATATTTCAATATGTTTATTTTCTGATATGTTTATATTAATTATTAAAATATTATATTTTAAATATATCCTTATTGTCATTTATGCTTCGACATAATGTTTAATTAAATATTGCATTCAAGAGTGTTGTTAATAATTTATATAACTTGCTATTTATCTAAAGTGAATGGAAGCCTAATTGTTAGGTACACTTATATCTTTCTCTTTTATCATTAGTGTAAGATGTATAAAGTTTACTTTTATATAAGGCAATATCCAAATCTCATATTATGAGATATATAGCTTTCATTATTTTGCTGTTTATTTTGTTCTTATTAATTAATTTTGACTACATATTATTTAATCAGTTATTTTAGAATAATGTATATTTAATTGTACAACATATCTTTTAATGATATCTCATATTTATATTAATTATTAAATTAATTTATATGAATTTCTCTATAATTTTATTTAATTTTGCAAATCTAACTTTCTCAATGTCTTTGGGCTTTAGTACCTACTCTTTTTTAGAGTACTACATTTATTATATATATATATATTGTGTAGAGTATAAACATGAAGTAGAATAGTTAAATTACACCTCGATAATATATGTTATGCTGATCGTTGTGATTATCGAATGAAAAATATTGCAGATACTCTTGCTACTTTTTTTTTTTTACTATTATCATGTTACTATGATGTCTGTACTGTTTATTTCATAGATCTCTTCTATTGACAAGTTAATTTCGAATTTTTTAATTATTTGTATTTATTTTAATTTCTTGAATTCCTCCGTGCATCGCAAGGGTGATCTACTAGTAAAAATAAAAATAAAAATAAAACATAGTTAGTATTTGGCTATTACTCATTTACTCCCACATGGAAAAGACAAGCCTTCTCCAAAATCTTCCTTTTTCTTTTTTTTTTTCTTCACTGAAGCTTTATTCAAACGAACCAACCACACCAAGATCCTTAACACCCACTATAGTCTCTGCTTCTTGAAGCCTTTGTGAAACCAAATGCCAAGCCTTGACACACTCACAACTCACCACCATCTTTTCCAAGCCTGCAACTTAACCCATTATCATCAAAATCTTGCTACCCATACTAGAAAAAAAAAATGAAGAGGGGGGAGGGCCATCACCAAAGCTTCTCTCTTCTACCAACCAAGAGCTAACGCCACTCAGCCAAGACTGTTTACCTATGCTAAGTCTCCCCTAATTTTTTTATAATTTTTGGTTCAAATCTACGGTTCTTGTATCTGTGCAAGCTTGTGCAAACTAGGGTTCAATCTGAGAGGTTTTCTGGTTTGCTTTACTTGATTCGAAAGAAAGAGTAAAGATAAAGATGTTTGGGAGGGCATCGAAGAAATGCTTTTCAGGATGCTGCAAGCTTGAATGCAGAGGAAGCAATGGCCACCAAAAAGGTTTGCAATGTTCTTAATCTCTTGTTTTCTTTTGTGGTGATCTTAATCATTGTACTATTGAAGCCAATTTGTGAATCTTGTTTGTTCAGACAGAGGTTGAGACCAAGAATCAAGAACTAAAGCATATTGATTGGAGGCACTATGAAATCTAAGGCATCTCCAAAAACGCTTCTTAGGATGATTGCAAGAACACCAGGTACTATGATTTGAATATATTGATAAAAGAAATTTTCTTTGGCATTTTATGCGAATAGGAAAAGAGAGTTGCCAAATTCAAATATTGGTGTTTACTTTGACTTAAGATTGGTATGTATATTATTAGTTGTGCACAACCTGTTAGTGCAGTATGGAAATCATGCATGTCTCTGTATCCTATTGTTTGCTTTGTCATGGTGTGGTTTAAGTTTTGATTCTTACCTGTTTTAAGTTTTTGTTAATCTTGAAATGTTTGCCTTTGGAGAAGGTAACTTTCTAATATTCCAGTTGTGTTTTTTTAGCCTGCTAGACATATTGAGTCATGTTTGGTGTTGAATCCCAGTCTGTCTGTATAAGTTTTCAAACAATAACTACGGATTTTTGAGTTTTGATCATATACCCATAATTTATAGAAGGAGAATCAAACCAATTTTTGAAGAACAAATGGATAACTTAAAATTATGAAACCTGTACAAACAAGAAGTTGATGTTGGGGATGGTCTATCGAAAAAAAATAGTACAAAGTTATGAATTCTGGTTATAGAAATTTGGAGTCCACATCGACCATAAAACTATTGTTTTCATCCCTTTACCCTTCCCATTGATTCACAGTGCAAAATAATAAAATTATTATTTTTCCATGACATGGAAAGCAAAAAAATTTAGAAAAAAATCATTTGCTGAACTTTTTTTAATACCAAGAGTTCAATTTCCCCATCACAAGTTGAACATCTTCGGAGCTTTGAGTCACCATTGATTGGTCTAATATTACTTGTTTTGAAGTGTAAGCATGTCATGTTATATACCTTGAATTGATTTGTTTTAAATTATCTTGGTTTCGTATGGTTCACCCAAAGCTAAGGACATAACCTTTGTAACGCTTAAATAGGCAGAACAGATTATTTTCATTCCCTCTTATAAAACTTCAAATTAAATGGGTATGTTCTCTACTGACATTATATTTGTTGCAGGTATAAATTAGACATTGGAATTTTAAAATTTCAAGTTCTTTTGTGCTGACATTATATTGGTTATGTGCTCTTATGATTATTTTTCCACTCGTTTGTGTTTCGGGTTGTATATCGCATGTATAAACCGTTTCTATTAGTATACCTATTGTTATTTGATGAGTATCTTAAAAACTGTCTTTCTTCTTTGATTGTTAAAATGCTGTGTTGCATAGGTGCAGGTGCAGATCTTGGTACCGGTATAGATACTGGTACGGGATATGACATTTTTTGAAAAACTAAGGTACGGGTACGTTAGTATAATTTTTTAAATATATATATATATATATTTTAAATTATACTAAGGTACCCGTACCTTATATATATATATATATATATAAGATTAGAAGATTTATAGGTATCATATAATATAAAAAAGAGCTTAAGTTGATCAAATGACAGTATAGCATATCACAAAAAGAAATTATATGTGTTCAACAACATAAAATCTAGGCATGAATATAAAAATCATGATCTAACAGTTTCAATATCATTATTTCCTTGCCCGTCATCAGTAAAAAGAACAGCTTCCAAGTTCAAGTTTGACTCATCAAGAGAAAGACCAGTCGTACCCAAGCCGTATCGGAGAAGCGTACCCAATATGAATTTCAAAAACAAAAAAATGGGTACGTACCGGGTACGTACCCAGGCGTACTCGAGCCGTACCCGTACCCGGTATGTACCCGGTACTGGTACTTCTTCAGAAATGGAGTACCCATGCTTCAGAGTTAAAATGGTTGTCATGGGATGCTTAACTTTACCTTCTTTTCTACTCTCTGTTAATTTTTTACACTACTATCTTTTGGATATTTTCTATGTTTAGGAGTTCAAATGCATCTAAAAAAATGTTGATCATGGTTTGTAGAATCAAAAAATAAATCTTACGCTCGTTTTCTGTCATTAATGTTGATCTTCTAGTGACCGAGTTATGTGATACCTACAAAGCCTCGAGGAGAGCCCACCAAGTCCAAGAAGTGGCTCAACTAAAGAACATAAGAACAAAAGATCCTTGACACCCACTTTCTTATTTTTTTTCTATTTTCTTTCTTCAATTATTCTTACAAAAAACAGAAACTGTTTATGATTGTAGATCTTTTAAGTCGACTGCATCTGGACTAAAATGTATTGTGCTATGATATTATTAAAGGATGTGGATCTGCTCTAAATATTCTCAATAAATTTGTTTCAAATTTACCTTTGCTGTATTTTTTTGTTTAACTGATGACACAATTGTTGAGTTAATATTGTGAAAAATGATGGGATTAACTGTTTGAATTTACGCTACTAATCACCCTTGCAATGCAGTTCGTACAATGCTGATAGAGACAAGCGACTTCATGCAACAAAACCAGAACATGATGATTTGCAGGTATCTTATTTTGTGACTTATATAATAATATCTACAAGTTAAGTTCTTAGTTCATTGGTAAAATGAATATCTACATAGTTATTTTTGTTGCAAGATTATATTGCCACATTGTATCATAGTTCACAGTGCAGTTTTTAGTGACATTTTGGGTTTGAGTAGCATACTTATTTTTTGGCCAAAAAAATTTAAGACATTTTATAAAAGGGTATTGAATAACTTAACTGTCAAATTTAAGACATTTTACACCACTATCTTTTGGATATTATCTGTGTTTAGGGGTTACAAGTGCATCTAAAAAAATGTTGATCATGGTTTGTAGTGTTCCAATGATCGAGTGAAGTTATATTGTAGTTAAACTTTTTTTTTTGGTACTTATGGTGGCTAAGCTTTATTGGCTGGAGCATTCTTGCATATTTATGCTATTTCAAAATGAAAATTGTTCTTTCAGTCATTAAATTTTTCTTTCAAGCTGTATGCATAAATTTGTGCCATAAGACATAAGTGCATTAACTAGCTCAATGCTCTTTCCCTTTCTAATATGTAGGACAATCAGCTAAATGAGAACTGATGGTTGTAGCTAAATATATAAATATGCCTTTAGCAATAACAATTATTATGTTATTTGAAATTGGTCTCTGAATGGTTTTTTATTCTTTAGTTGTTGGAGCCACATGCTAAGACTAAAATTAACTATATTAAATCAACTAAGTAGAATATTGAACTATTTGTTGTATATTTGATATGTAGGAGGCTACGTGTTTACCTTCAAAGGTCAATGCAATGTTGTCATGATACTGCCCAATAAATAAATATTAGGATATCTAATCTGAGTACAATAATGGTTGGTTTGCATCATGTGTTCATGTTTCATGGGTTGTTGGTTGTGCTATAAATTAGTTATATTTTTATAGGAAAAACTTCTGCTTTATATGGTCACTACACTTGATAATGCTTTTGTTCATGGCATTACTATTGCCATTTCTCTATTTTCTTTTTCTTATTTTTTTTACGAATTTAATATGATATTAATTGCTTCACTAGCAAATAAAAAGGATGTTTTTGTATGAACAAGTGAATTGTTAATACAATAAGCACATAAGCAAGTGGCTCGTGCAATTGCATGTGTACTATGCTAGTTTGCAATGGCCACTAACACGGTTTGCAATGTTTTTAATCTTCTTTGTTTTCTTTTGCGGCGATCTTAATCATTGTACCATAGTAGTCAATTTGTGAATCTTATTTGTTCAGACAGAGGTTGAGACCAAAAATCAAGAACTAAAGCATCTTGGGTTTGTGTATACTAAACTATTCATTGCCGACCTTTCTCTACAGTCACGAAGTCATGGTCTGTGCATGTAGCAAGAGTTGCAGTATTCTGTGCTTGATGTTTGGATTGGGTGAATGTTTTCTTTTATCAGAATTGTGAAAGTGATTGTTTGGAGTTTGACTTTGCTTTCTATGTTTTTTATTCTGATGTTCAATACTTGAGTGTCTGTTTTCGGGGAATGTTTTTATTCTGATGTTCAATACTTGAACAATCTCTTGTTTTACTCTTTTTTTTTAATTTTTGCTGATGTACTGTTGTGATCTGTTGATGTGTCTGGGGTTTAAATCAATGTTTTTTAAAAAAATTGTTTGTGTGAAGTATTTTGAAGATATGTGTGTGCTTTGTTTTTTTATGAGTCTTAGTGCTGATTTTCTACTGTTTAGAACATTTTGGGCATTGATTTTTAAATGCTTTCTGACCAGTCTGCATGTTTTGTTAAGAGTTGAAGTTCTCAATTGCAACATGCATAAGTCATTGAAAATCCGCATGCTATTTTGATCTGGCAGCACCTGTTGTCTCCTTCATAACTTGTGTTGTACATGTTGAAATCAAGCACTGTTTGTTGCATTGTGAAGCTAAGGTAGAAGACATGCATCTATAAAATTTTCAAATTTCATCCCTTACTTGTTTGATACCAGTTTGTGCCCAAAGTGAGTGTTATATTTTGCTGAACTCATTTACTGACAGCTTGTGTATTTTTGGGCATAAGATGTGTTACACAAGTCGAAATCACACACTTTCAGTTGCATTTGAAAGCTAACATGTAGGCCTTTGACCTGCAAAAATTTCATATTTTAAGTCTTTTTCATGAAGTACCAGTTTGCATTTAAAGTGAAGCCATTTCTACATAAATCCTTGGTTGGCAACATGTATTATTCTGCCATTGTGCAAACTTGTGAAAATTAGGTTTCAGTCTGAGAGGTTACTGGTTTTCTCTGCTTTATTCAAAAGAAGTAAAGAAAAAGATGTTTGGGAGGGCATCAAAGAAAAGCTTTTCGGGATGTTGCAAGCTTGAAGACAGACGAAGCAATGGTCACCAATAAGGTTGCAATGTTCTTAATCTTCTTTGTTTTCTTTTGCGGCAATCTTAATCATTGTACCATTGTTATTGATTTGTGAATCTTGTTTGTCCAGATAGAGATTGAGACCAAGAAATGAACGTATTTTTCTTTTTTCCTTCCCTCTCTCTCTCAATCTCAATATTTTTCTTTCTATGCTTCTTCTTTATCAGGAAGCTTATGTTTTCTTTTTCTTTTCCTTTCATGTTTTTTGTTAACAATTTTTTTTTTTTGGTTGGATAACTAGGATTTCAAGAGAGTTAGCCTGCCGGTGCTTGTTTCAAATTAGAGCTAAGCATCTTCTTCAAACATTTTTTAGCTGGGTAACAGATTTGTTGGGTAAGAATTTCTCATCCCATCTTCTTCAGTGTTGGTTTTTCCACCCTTCCGTGTAATATTGTTTGTTTTTTGTTATCAATTTCGTTTAATAATGATAGCCTCTTTTACCATTAGCTGTTCTCTTAATATTGTTATTATTTCACAATCTTTTGGGGCCTCTTTGTTTTGTTCAAACAGTGGTTGAGACCAAGAATCAAGAACTAAAGCATCTTGGGTTTGAGAAGATTGCTGCGAAACTCTACGAGCACGCAAACCAGAATTTCAGGCCTTTGAGATCTGCTATTTGAACGGTGGAAGGCACTATCTACGACAAATTCAAGGGTGTCCCTTATGATCTCCTAGTTTTTGTGGACAAGGTTTTTTTTTTCTCCTCTCTCTTTATTGATCATTTTCTCATTTCTTTCTTAGATGAAAATCCATGCTTTTGTTTGTGTGGTTTGTAATGGTTGCTTGTTTTACCCATTTCAATCTGATTGGATGCACTATGAAATGTTGGGCATCTTCAAGAACACTTCTCAGGATGATTCCAAGAACACCAGGTACTATGATTTGAATATATTGATAAAAGCAATTTTCTTTGACATTTTATGTTAATAGGAAAAGAGAGCTACAAAATTCTAATGTTGGTGTTTGATAGGGCCCTAGACGAGCTATTGGGCCCAAAAGAGCAGCTGGATCACTATGGGTCGAATAGGCCTAAGATTTGGAAAGTTTATTTTAGGTGACATAGAGAGTGAGGTGCTGAGTTGGCAGTGAGAGATGAATAGTGGCGGGTAGTTACAGGAATTGGTAGATTACGGTTACTAATAGGCTGAGGTTTTTTGTGCTTAGAGGCCACCTGCAAGTTGCGTTCAAACAAGAGGGGGTGTGCATCAGGGGTGGCCAAGTGTGAAATTGCTGGTTTTGTGCAAACAGAGTCTGCGACTACATATCTGGTGGGATTTGTGTGAAACAGTGCTTCTGGGAACCCCAAGAATTGATCGCAGTGTGCGATTGGGGATGGAAGACCAGAAAATCCCTCAATAGTGGAAGTAGGAGGGTTTAATTTGGGGGTATAACAGAGATTTCGTTCTCTGTCCAGTATTGCGGCCCTATGGCCGCAATTCCACCCGCGATGTGCTGCAACCCCATCCACCATGCCCACATAGCTTAAACACTCCGCTCCCAGCATTTGGTGGCGGATGAGCTGCGCTTCGCCTCACCACTGCTATAACGGGCTCGACGAACGCTATTAACAACCCTGATCCCCAATAGGAAAAAAATGAGAAATTAATTATTCTTGTAATCTATATTGCAGTAAAAGATCCAATTTTCCCAAAAATATGCCTTGGATTTGAATATGTATTAGCATTTAGTGAAAAAAAATTTAAAAATGAAAGTGAGATAGCATTAAGTGCATTATCTAATGCTTAATTTGTGGGATATCATTCTGATATCATAACTCCTGCTAGCTTGAGTAAATTGTAACTTGGAGTACCCTTGTATTCTAACTCTTTGATTCAAACATCTAATCTCTGACTTTGTTACCATAACTGCCTCCTTGCAACCATGGCTTTATCATTATATATTATTAATAATTTTGAGATTGCAGAAAAGACATGTATTTGAACTTTGCTTGTAGATTCCTGTCCGGGAGATTTACAAGTTATAATAGCAGCTTATCCCTATTTTGGAGCAACATTTTCAATGGTTGCCCAGTTATGATTTATACTTAGTTTTATTTGGTTGTGAATATGTTGCTAATGTCATGATATGAAAGGACCTTTGCATGCTAAACTTCGGATTTCTTGCCTCTCTCCACAGTCATGAAGTCATGGTTTGTGCATGTAGCATGAGTTGCTGTATTCTGTGGTTGATGTGAGATTGGGTGAATGTGTTCATTAATAGGAACTGTGAAAGTGAGTGTTTTGAGTTTGAGTTTTGTTTCTATGTTTCTTATTCTAATTTTAAATACTTGGGTGTCTGTTATCTGGGAAGCATAAAATGCAGATTAGGGAATAGATCTAAAGCATGTCCTGAACAATCTCTTGTTTTACTCTCTTTTTTCTTTGCTGATGTACTGTTGTGATCTGTTGATGTGTCTGGGGGTTTTAAATTAATGTTTTCTAAAAAAATGTGTGAGAGGGATTTTGAAGATATGTTTTGAGTCATTTGTTTGTTGATGAGTCTTAGTGCTGATTTTCTACTGTTTAGAACATTTTGGGGATCGATTTTCAAATGTTTTCTGACCAGGTTGCATGTTATGTTAAGAGTTTAAGTTCTGAATTGCTTAAACATGCATAAATAATTGAAAATTCGTATGCTATTTTGGGCATAACATGAGCTACACAAGTCGGAATCACACACTTTCAGTTGCATTTGAAAGCTAACATGTTGGCCTTTGACCTGCAAAAATTCCAGATTTTAAGTCTTTTTAATTAAGTATCAGCTTGCATTCAAAGTGAAGCCATTCCTGCATAAATCCTTGTCTGGCAGCATGTTTTGTTCTGCTCATAACTTCAACCACCTCACACCTCTAAATCATGCATTTTTTGGTTCGTTTAAAAGCTAACATGCAGGGATTTTAACCATAAAATTTTCAGAACTTGGTTCCTTTCCATTTAATACTAGTTTGCTTTTAAATCAGAGCCTGTTTTTTCGCAGAACCCTTGTTTGACAGCATATGATGTTCTGTTATTAGTTTAGACTTTAGACTTTAGACCTTAAGGTCATGTGCTACTTTTGTTATTTAAATGCTAACAAACAATTTCTTAATCTTATTATTGTCAACTTTGAATTCTTCCCGTTCAGTGACAAGTTCTGTCCATTTTATTAATAAGATAATGAGAGAATAACACATGGTATTGTGTATACTCCTGCTTGTTTTCTTTCATTCTTTTTTTTTTTGGCATATAAAGTACTGCATCTTGAAATTTGTTAGTGCTTATATTTTATCATTGTTGGTATATGATTTGCTTGTGCTGGGAAACTTGCCAAGTGCAAAATTATGGGGTTTAGTGGACAATTATTAAGCTAAAACAAGTTTCTGGTGTATGGAATTGGATGATTTAACATAAGCAAGTCTCATAGGTATGATAATCAAATCAATCACATCTCTGAATTGGTGTTATGACTTATGAGTGATTATTCACTCATATTTTATTTTATTGACAGTGATTAACAATTACATCATTAGCAATCATTTTCTTTTATCTATTATTTATTAGAAACTTTCCCTGGTTGCATATCCCTTATGTGATTTTTTTGGTTTTACTAATACTGATAGAATACATAATGAAAGAAAGCAAGCAGAAAGATGGTAAATTGCTTGCACTTGGACACTCTATGGGTCCATCTTGCTTTACTCAATGCTGTCACAGTTTGGTAAGTTTTCAACTTTTGGTAGTGTCAATCGATCATTAACTTTTTTTTTTTGCCTTGTTATCACTCTTATTTTTGTACTATGTTGTTTTACATTGGTTATGTTCTAAACTCTAATGTCAAATCCTTCTTTAATGGTGGGGGAAAAAGGTGTAGGATTTGATATTATAATAAGTTAGAAGATCCTATTATTAATAAATCTTAACACAGCTTATATCTAAAATTATGCAGAAACAAAACTAACTTTGAATGCATATTGGTAGTTAATGGCTAGGAGTTAAAATCTGAAATTATTACAGTATAAAGCCATGTGCGTTAGCTTTCCAATGGGACAGGCAAGAACTAATTTTGATGTCTATAGCTCAAGTTATGGGGTAAACAGTGCATACTGCCAAAAAGGGGACTTTGCCTAAAATAAACTGTTGGCTCCTTCACCAGAATCATGGGTCATAATTAAAATACTTTTTTTTGCCATTTTTTTGCGCATGAATCAAATATAAAGATAATATAAATTATAAATACCAAGTGAAGGGTCCACATAGCCAATGTGCTATATGTACAAAAGCACAAATTCAAAGTAAGAAACAAGATTATTTAAAAGCCTCAAGAATATTTCACTTGCGTGTCACTAGTTTATTTGCAAAAGAGCATAGAGTTGGTCCTGAGTCCTAAACTAATCTGAGGCCTACTTTTTTGTTTTTCACTATCCCCAATAGGAAAAAAATGAAAAACGGATTATTCTTGTAATCTATATTGCAGTAAAAGATCCAATTTTTCCCAAAAATATGCCTTGGATCTGAATATGTATTAGCATTTAGTGAAAAAAATTCAATTTTAGAAATAAAAGTGAGATAGCATTAAGTGCATTATCTGATGCTTAATTTGTGGGATCAAGGTTGTGAATGGCGGAACGCAGCGCGGAGCGCCCACCTCCAAAAACGCTATCGCGGCATAGCGGATCGCGAAGCGGCCGCTACACTGAAGATAGCGGATGTAATTTAAAAAATTCACAAATTTGTAATACACATATAATTAATACTTAAAACTTAAAGTACCAATAATAACAAGTCTAATAAGCATAATCAAATAACAAGTCTAAATCAAATACAATTAGAAACAAGGTACAACACCAAATCCTAAACAAGTCTAAGCCTCTAAGGCATAAGCTAAGCATTAAACAAGAAAGCAATCAATATCAATCAAAGTCATCATCTTGGTCCTCCAAGTTCTCTTCATCATCATTGCTTTCATCACTACTAGACTTGTAGGCCTCTTCCACTTCTTCTTCAGTTTCTACATCATCCATCTCTTCTTCCTCTTCCTCTTCAATCCTTATCCTAGAGCTTGAAGGTCTTGAAGTTGCTTTCTTCTTCATTCTTGTTTGCTGCCTAGTGTATGTTATAGGCTCTCCAACCCCAACTACATTAGCAACATCTCCCCAAGTCAAAGTATCATCATCAAAGACCAACTCTTCAGCAGCAACTTCATCTCCACCCATTTCTCCCACTAACCACTCATTACTTTCATCAATGTCATTTAGGACAATGGGATCAATCACGTCACGGTTGTCAAAACGCTCTTTAAGAGCTTGATTATACTTGATGAAAACCAAGTCTTGCAATTTCTGATGTTCAAGCCTGCTTCTCTTCTTAGAGTGAATCTATTGTATAATTAAAACATAAACTATTGTGTTAGTTTCATTTCATGAAATGAATTATGAAACTAAATAAAATATACTATCATTTCAGTCATCTACTTACATGCTCAAAAGTACTCCAATTACGCTCACATCCACATGCACTACAAGTCAAGCTCAATACTTTTATAGCAAAGTATTGCAAATTTGGAGTACTTGATCCATACATCCTCCACCACTCAGCTGCAATGCCATAAGCAATTACTAATAAAATGAATTGTTGATGTAATTTAATTTATCTAGAAATTCACTTTTACTTACCAGGAGCCAACTCTTTCCTTTGTCTTACTGCAGCCTTCATACCAAAGATGCCTGCAGCTCTCTTATATAATGGCAACTCTTTTGTAACATTATCTACCCCTTCTTCCGTTGGTATTAGCCTCTCAATGCTCTTATAAAGTCCTTCCATCACCTCTGAAACAAATTCAATTTGAGGATTTGCATAGAAGAACTCTGGGTTTAAGAAGTGACCCGCTGCATGCAATGGATGATGAAGCTGGCAAGTCCATCTTGTATCAATGATAGAAAATATCTCCTTGTACTTGCTTTCATTTCCATTGAAGGATCTTTGCATAGCTTCCTTTGCCCTATCCATTGCTTCATATATATAACCCATTGCTGGCCTTTTTTCATTATCAGCAAGTCTAAGAACACGCACTAGAGGCCCCATGACTTTGAGAGTATAAACAACATGATTCCAAAATGAAGTCATGAGTACAGTCTCAGTTGCCCTTTTTCCCTTAGCATCTTTAGATGTCTTAGATCTCAACCATTCTTCTGATGTGAACATCTTTCTAAGGTTATTTTTTTATTTGTGCAGCCTTTGTAATGTAAGGAAGGTTGTTGCAAACCTTGTGACCCCATACCTAACCAATTCTGTCTTGTTTGTGAACTTTCTCATCGCATTTAAGACCCATGTATGGTTGTAAATGAATCCTACAAGAGATATGCCTCTTTGTATTGTCTTTTTCACTTGGGGAAGCTTTCCAATGTCTTCTAACATCAAGTCCACGCAATGTGCAGCACATGGAGTCCAATAAAGATGCTTTCTCTTGGCTTGTAATAATTTACCTAAGACCAAATTAGAGGAACTTCAATGAATGGTGAATGGTTGAAGCAAATAAAATGTTTTTAAGCAATGTAATTATGAAAACCTTACCAGCCAACACATAGTTGCTGCCATTGTCTGTTACAATTTGAACAACATTCTTCTCTCCAATTTCCTCTACAAAAGCATCTAACAACTCATATAGCTTGTCCCCAGTCTTTACAAATCCAGAAGCATCAATGGTCTTTACAAACATAGTCCCAGATGGACAATTAACCATGAAATTGATCAAGGTCCTATTCTTCCTATCAGTCCACGCATCTGACATAATTGAACAACCAAATTTTACCCATTCTTCCTTATGACCCTTCAACATTTCCTTTGTGTGCTCCAATTCCTTTTTAAGGAGTGGAACCCTCAATTCATGATAACTTGGAGGTTTTAGGTGTCGGCCATAGTTTCCAATAGCTTCAACCATCAACTTGAAGCATTTCAAATTGGCTACATTGAATGATATTCCTGCCCGGTAAAAAAACCGAGCTATATACTGAATAGTTCTAGCCCTAGCTTCTTTATCACATGCATCATTGATGCTTGTTTGCCTCAACTTTTCAGCCTTTGATAATTTAAGAGATTCTTCTGGTCTTTTTAAGAGGAGTAAATCCATGGGGCCTTTCACATTTTTTCCTTTCTTGGTAGTGGAAAGGGTGTCACTTGATGATGATGCCTTTCTTTTTCCACTTCTAATACTGCAAATTTGTTGCAACTCATCCTCCTCTTCAGCCTCCTCTTCTTGCAACTCATCATTATATGCACTTTTGTCACTCTTTTTTTTGTTAGCAGCATCCAACAACAATTGCTTAACCTCAGGTGGACATTTTCTACAAGCATTGACATCACCTTTCACACCAAGTTGATGTTTCTTTGCTCTAGTAATCCCACCATTGGTCACTTTAAGACAAAAATCACATGTGACAGCCTTTTTATTGTTTATATCTCTCAAACTATTCCACTGCCATCCAATATCAACATGCTCACCAGTGGGCTTTACCAATGAGGAAGAGGAAGTGCTGTGCAGTGGTGATTGGGATGATGCCATGGATGGGCTAGGCCAAGAATCCCTTCTTGGCAGTGGAAGAGAGGGCTGGTCTGGGCCGTCTGGCAAGAGCAAGAGCTTGCTCAAAATGATTTGAAACAGAGCAAAAGCAAGAGTGGAGACAGAGCAAGAGTGGGGAAGAGACAGAGGGGTGCGAAAATGGTGAGAGGACCTTCTGTGGGTGCGAAAATGGTGGAGCTGATCGATGCAGAAATCCCAGCTTCGTGATGGATCAATGGGTGCGAAAATGGTCAGAGGACCTCTTCTGTGGGTGGATCGGCGCTGAACAGAGAGAGAAAGATGAGGAAGAGGCTTTGCTGGGGTACCCTAAATCTGGGTGTTGCACGATGGGCCTGGGAGACAAAAATCTCCCTCAAACGGTCCATTAAGTGGGGGCAAAAGAGAGATTCACTCTCTGTTTCAGTGTAGCGGCGGCAATGGCCGCTATTTCATCCGCGACGGGCCGCGATAGCGGCGCTCCACCCCGCGACGATGAACTGCTCCGCGACGAGCAGCAAGGAGCGTTTTGGGTCCGCTCCGCCGCGATAGCGGCCGCTCCAGGCGCTATTGATAAGCCTGTGTGGGATATCATTCTGGTCATAACTCCTGATATCTTGAGTAAATTTTAATTTGGAGTACCCTTATATTCTAACTCTTTGATTCAAACATCTAATCTATGACTTTGTTACTATAACTACTCTTTGCAACCATGACTTTACCATTATATATTTTCAATAATTTTGGGATTGCAGAAAAGACATGTATTTGAACTTTTCATGTAGATTCCTGTCCAAGAGATTTACAAGTTATAACAGCAGCTTATCCTTATTTTGGAGCAGCATTCTCAATGGTAAGGATTTCTCTCTCTCTCTCTCTCTCTTCGGGTTGGAATTGGTCTACAATCTATAAATTGAAAAATAATCTTGATTTTCATCTTTGATACTTGGCATGAAAATGGTTGTTCATCTCATCCCAAAAGGTGATACAATAGAGCTTTCCTAATGATAGATCCAGCCCACCTATTTCAGGTTAAATTGGATTGTATAGTCTCTTGTGAGCTAGTTCATCACACAACTAAACTGAAGCTTGTGTGCAAACTTGGAGATAGTTAGCTTAGCTGCACATTGGAATAACTCTTTCTTCTATTGAAGTCCCTCTTTCCCTGCATGAAAGATAGTGTTGTTAGGGTATATTATATGTAGAAACTTGATGTAAAGCCCACGTTCTTCATTGCAATTTTTTTTTAATTTTTAAAATATTATTAGTTGCGGTTTAGAACTGCTGCAATTTTTTTATTTTTAAAATATTATTGACAGCAGTTTAAAACGCTGTCAAATTTTTTATTTTGTTTTTCAAATATTATTAGCGACCACGACCGTTTATTTTGGTTTTATTAAAAATACCGTGAAAACCTCCGCTAATATAAATATCAATTAGCGGCAGTCCGCAATATAACCTCCCGACAGTGGTAACTGTGGCAGTTATTGTGCCGTTGGTAGGATCAATTAGTAGTAGTTTACACTACCACTGTTTACCCTTTTTCTTTTATTTTCAAAATTTTCCTCTAGTGTGGATCTCGTGATATCTCTTTGTCCCTATGTTTTTATATAATATTTTTTAAATCTTATAAAGAATTTATAGCTTGTTTGATTTTCCCTTGTGAGACACAAGAATTTTGGTTACAAATTTGTTTCAAATATATATTCGTGAGGTAATTTGTTATGGTTGCCAAGTTATTTATACCCAGTTTCTTTTCTTGTCAAAGTGTTTGTTTGTAATCATACTACCTGGTGGTATGTTTAGTCTTTAGGTGATGGATATAGATTTGCTTTAATGGTTCTGAAAATAAAAAAATGGTGGTATATGTTCTGTTTGATAAAAGAGCGAGCTAATGATTTTGGCATGATGTGTAAGGGGTACACGTTAGCATATGTCAATAGGTGCTTCTGATCTTGGCCAACTTACCATCTTGTATTTTAACTCACACCTCATGGCAATGGCTATGGTTAAAATGGATTTTGGGAAAGATTGGTGTTGGGATAAGTAGTTTTGTTTCACACATTGTGGTTTGAGCTTCAGATGATTTGATATTATTTTTATTTGTTTGAGCTTGTAAACAGTTTAATGAAAGTAATTGTTGTACTATTATCCTCCTTGTTTTCTCATGCAAATGGAATTCGTGTAGTTTTTATGAAGAGACAGAAAAAAAAGAATTTTAGTAGCTTAAAATCTATAATGCTATTACTGGTGAAGTGTGTTTGTATGTTGTTTCAATTCTATTCATATGAAAGATTCTAGTATAATTTTTGTGGTGATACTCAACTTTCTTCAGTTTCCAGCCCATGGCTCTTGATGAAATAACGTGTGTCTACTTGTCTTTTATTGTTACATTGTGTGCTGGTTTTTGCACTTTTAGTTTTAAAGTTTGGTATGTACTTATCTTCATATGTTGTTTTGTTTACTTTGGTCTTGAGAGTTAGCTGTCTTTGATTAAAGTTGACTCTGTAATAAGCATATTGTTCATGTTCTCAAATTAGATTCCAACATTTCTTCATCTTTACTTGGAATCAGCACCACAAGGCACGGCTTAGGCGCTAAGACGAACGGTCCAACGTCTCTTACTAGTTGACGGGATGCTACTTCATTGAGGCGCACACCTCTCGCATCCTGAGAGTGAATTTTATGCAAGCAGAGGCGCTCCATGCGAGCACCTGATTGATGGGCAGTGAGTTTGACAAAACATATCCCCTCAAAGCATAAGGTTTCATATAAAACACCAGACTTAGCTAGGATTCAATTAAAAATTGGAGTTTCGTAAAACAGAGGAGACAAAAAGCCTTCGCAAAGCCAAGTTCAGCCACTACCAAAGGAAAATTGTCTTTTTATTTGTGACAAAAACACTTATTTATTGATTTTTTGTTTCTTATTCACTGCTGACCAGCCACATTCTCTAATTTTGGGTCTTGCTTTGTTAAATTTTTTTTTTCTGTTTTAATTTTCTTATCTATTTCGACAGTTTCCATACCTTTTTAACTATTTTCTATTATTTTATTTTGCTTCTTAATGCTTTGTTTTGGTCTGTATACATGTTGCATGCTCTGTTTTGAATTGTGTCATAGAACTTTGTGACTTTGTCACAGAAAACACTTAGCTGCTTTTTTTATTCTGTCTACGTATAAAATTGTAATACATATTAATATAATATTATTATGCATTATAACTTAAACATTTTAATGATTTATTTTAACTATGAAGTAGTTAATATTAATATTTATGGCAAATTAATGCAAAATAGTTAAAGATTTTGCTTTTTTAGTATTAGCGCCATAAGTGAGATGTGCGCTTTTTGCCGCATATGCGTGAAGGCATTATAAGCCCCTAGCTCCTTTCACCTTTGACCACCTTGCTTGGAATCTGTTATTTATTTGGATTGATTGAGGATTTAGAAATGACTGTTTTAACTTTCATGAGTTTAATGGCTGCTGTTAACATGTGGTTTAAAGAACTAATTTTCATGATCTTAATTGTATGGTAAGATGTAGTTTCACTATAGATCCCTGGGTTTTCAGTTAGGGTTAATGACATGGGAGATTATTATAGATTTTGTAAACTGCATTTCATTGTAGTTGTTAACTCAGGGTACTTGATGTTTTCGGTACAAATTATATTTGCCATTACTTTAATCATGTTTTATTTGTCTTGTGTTGTGGGTTTTCAAGTTTCCATTTGTTTGATCTTTAGGTCCAACACGTTGTTTCTCTTTTTTTCATCACATTAGTGAGGCTGTAAAAATGGCAGCGAATCAAAATGAAAAATTATGCTACTATGATGTTTTTTCTTTTTCGTGTGAGGTATTTGAATGGTAAATTTTTCTTTCTGAGTTTTTTGTTTTGTTTCATTTTCTTCTTATTCCTCATTTCAATGCGTTGGAAGAGTTCTAGTTAGCTTTGTGTAGACGATTCCATGCATAGAAACTTGCTTTTCGTTATGATTTGTTGACTACGGTTATATTCGGGGAGTCTTTTCTCATTGGGTAGTTGATGGTACAGAATTAGTTGCTATGTTGTCTTGGTGAATTAATTTCTGGGAAATGATATGGGGTAATTGGTTGTGTTGGGTTTTAGTGATTTGCTTTGAGCCAATGAATGTGAAGCTTTGGCTTCCATAATTTGCTTGGTTTTTTATGATTTCCAGATTTTCCATCTAGTGTGAGTCTAGTGACATCTATTTTCCCCTCTGTGTTTTCAGATGATATCTTTTAAATTTTATAAAGAATTTATAACCTGTTTGATTTTTCCATGTGAGATACAAAAGAATTTGAGTTGCAAATTGGTTTTGAATTGATGTTTGTATGGTAATCTGTTAATAGTTTCCTAGTTTTGATTTATTCCAAATTGTTTGCTTGCGAAAAGGTCTACTTGTAGTCATTCTACCAGGTGGCTTGTTTAGTCTTTAGGCAATGGATTTTGATCTAACTTCATGCAGCTTAAAAAAAATGGTGGTATATGTTCTGTTTGATAAAAGAATGGGCTAATGTTTTAGGCATCATGAGTATTACACGTTAGCATATGTCAATAGGTGATTATGATCTTAGCCAATTTATCATCTTGTATTTTAACTCACATCTTAGAGCAATGGCTATTGTTAATATGGATTTTGGGAAAGATGGGTTTTGTGATAAATTGTTTTACTTCCCTCATTGTGGTTTGAGCTTCACATGATTTGATATTGTTTGTTAGTTGTTTTAGCTTGTAAATAGTTAAAGAAAGTAATTGTTGAATTACTAAGCTCCCTATTTTCTCATGCAAATGGAATCCGGGTTGTTTTTATGATGAAAGGAAATAAAAAAAAGAATTTTAGTTGCTAAAAATCTGAAATTCCATTACTGGAGAAGTGTGCTTGTATGTTGTTTCAATTCTATTCATAGGACATGTGCTGGTATAGCTTTTGTTGTCAGACTCGACTGTCTTCAGTTTTTAGCCCATGGCTCTTGCGAAAATTACATGTGTGTCCTTGTCTTTTAGTGTTATGTGGTCTGCTGTATTTGACACTTTTAGTTTTAAAGTCTGGTTTGTACTTAGTTGCATATGCTGTTTTATTTACTCCATGAGAGTTAGCTATCTTTGATTAAAGTTTTGACTCATTAATAAGCATACAAGTTCTGTTATTATCTTATAATTCCAATATTTGTTCCTCTTTACTTGTAATTAGTGCAGTTAAATTCGTCACATGGCGCGGCTTAGGCGCTAAGGCAAGGAGAGGGAACAATCCAACGTCTCTTACTTGTTGAGGCGTTGCTCCTTCATTGAGGCGCACACCTATCATGCCTTGAGAGCACTTTTTCTGTAAGCAGAGGCACTCCATGTGAGTGACTGACTGATGGGCAATGGGTTTGACAATACCCAGCCCCTACCTAAAAGCATAAGGTTTCATATAAAATAACAGAGGTAGTTAGGATTGAATTAAAAATTGGAGTTTTGTAAAATAGAGGGGACAAAAGGCCATTGCTAAGCCGAATTCAACCACCGCCAAAGGAAATTTGTTCTTCTACTCTTCTTTAGGAGTTTCGATTCTTTACTTGGAAAGCTAATGTTTCAGCAGTAATGTAAGAGCCATCACATAAGCTTTCCTTTTCGTACTTCTTGCTTAATCTGTGACATATATGTATATATATGTATATAGGTATCTGATTTGTTTTTTTTTTTTAGCTTTTGATGGATGATAATATGCCCTGACCATTATCTAAGCCATTGGGGCTTCAAAAGGATCACAAAGGGCATGATCAGTATGATTTGAGACTTTAGCACATCATGTTGTCATGTTTTTGCTTCTGGATTGTTATGTTGTTTACCTATAACTTGTGAGATATTTTTATGCTCTTCTATCTAAGCATCCCTCTGACATGAGCATTTAAAGATGGTAGGTCACAATATGTTTTTCTTGTCTAAGAGAATTTATGCTTTTATTTAGTGATTCTGAATTATATTAGCAGTATTGTCCCTTTTTTGGGTTTTGTAGGGGTGTTTGTGATTCTCCCCTTTCAATATGCAATTGGCCTTTAGTTCAAAGGCTTTAGTTGAATATGAATAAAATCAAAAAATTGTGTTGTGTTACACTTTTCAAAATTCTGTGTTGCTTTTCAAAATTCTGTGTTTTATAGAGTGGTGGAGGTTGTGTGGTTTTCTTTCTACCAGTAAGTATCGTGCTCTGTATTTGCCTTTCTTGGTCTTCTGCATTTGGAGGTATGATTGAGCCTTGCAATCCAATCCACTAGAGTAGGTAATGACAATTCTGATTTTTGTGGGTACTTTAAAGTTTTTGATTTCTGTGACATTTTCTGCACTTCCAATTCAAAATTAAAATGCATTGTTACAAGATAGAATGAAAGAAATAAGCATATCCTAATGTTCATAGTTCTTAAAAGCTTTTGCTCACTTCTATTCATGTCCTCATTGTCCAATTTAGAACACTTTAGGAGGGTGATTAACACATTATCCAAATCTCTTTTTAGCCTTATCAGATATGGTTTACAGTAGTTTTGGTCCTCATTAGTTAGCAAGACAATGAGGATCATTCATGTCCTAGTGTTTGTCGTTCTTGAAAGTATCTACTCACTTCTGTTCATGAAGGTTCATCCCTACAAATGTATGCATAGGAATTTCTATTTCTCTTCAACTATTTTCAAAAGTGCTGGAGTGCCATCAGACCTTACAAATGTATGCATAGGAATTTCTAATTTTCTAGGTGCAGATACCTTTTGGTTACCATGCTATAGATCCGAAGATACTGTGTTACTCTGTTCATAAATGCTGGATTTTTTTAGCTTTCCTCAGGATCTATCATTTCGATGGTTTTGATGGATAAGCTAGGAAGGAAGGTTCTACTTTTCTGGAGCCTATTTGGCATGGTAAATTATGCACAGATGTTCAGTTAAATTTTTTCTTTTATATCCCAATTGTAGCATATCATGATATTAAGGTTAGCTTTCACGCACAAGAAAATATGGGATTCATGGGAGAGTTTTCCTCTTTTGGAATCCTCAATTTATGCTTATGGTAAGGAAGAGGGGACTGTTGTTTGGAATATGAACTAGTGTAAGTGTACAACATTACAAAACAGAGGAAAATGACCTTGGTTGTGTTATGGTGTTAAACTTGGCCTTTAATGATATATTTGTTTGTTATATTTTGTACTGCATTGGGAATAATAATGGTCCTTCAAGCCAAAGGAGCAATTTTGCTTGTATCAGACCTAAGAGCTCTGTACTTATCTGTTGGGGGCATGTTACGGTGAGTATGCTTGAACTATGAATATGGATCTTGATAGTTGCATCTATAATGCAAATTATGGGTAAAATTAAATTCATGTTTCTAGGAATAGTGACATGCATTTTCTATGCTGTAGATAAGTTCCATGGTCTTGGTGATTTTTCAGATCATGATTAGATTATAGATTATAAGCAATCTTTCAAAAGAGAATTATTAAAGTTGTCTTCTATTGAGAAAAAGAAAAAAAGAATCATAAAGGTATTCATATGTCAAGCGAGAAACAAGTGGGAAGTGTAAAGGCCATAATATGCCGATACTTGTAATTGGGCTTCGTAAATCTTTCAATGTACAGTTTAGTGAGAAATATTTTAATATCATGGTGCTTTAATTAGAATTAGAACCTTTGGAGGTACTTATCAATCAGCAAAATTCATCAAGTATGAGAGCTGCCTTTTACTTGGTATGTCGTTGTAAATATGGAAATTGAAGACCAAATTACAATAAATTGAAACTTCTACATCCAATTACTTAGCCTTCATTGTTTAAGATCTAGCAACTGTGTACAATATACACTATTGTCGCTTGGAAGAGTCAACATGAGGTAGGGATGCATGCAGTGCCTTTTGGGCAGACACTGCTGGAATATGAACACTTAATTTATACTTTTTTCTTATAGGTCTGTCTTCACATTTTCTCTCACGGCTGGTCCAGTTCCAGGTCTCATTCTACCACCATAAATTTTTCCTGGTCGAACCGGAGCCAAAGCTATGACAGTTTGTGTGTCAGTGCATTGGGTAATTTTCTTTTGCTTCTTTGGTTTATAAATTCTGTTGTGTCATATTATAAAACGCTATCAGTTATATTGGCTGCATATGGCGATGTAGAAGTTGATCATTATCATATGGTTAGTAATATAATTTATGTGTTTGACATTCATTTTTCTTTTGTTTATTTATTGCCGTGTGGTTTGGTTTTCGGCTAGAAACAACTATATTGCTTATGCAGAGTTTGTTCCCAGGGAACTTGGCGTTCTATTTATATGAATACGCTATTTTTCTCATTTCCCCTCTTTTAAGGCTGCTTCAATGTGAACTTGGAGGGTTATATGATTTTTCTCTTTTCAAAATACCTTTGCACAAGTTTGCTCTTTGAAGCCAAATACTTTCTTGGGGAATGTCATTTTGAGTCTATTATGTAATATGTAATAACTTTGCACATGAGAGAGTATGGAGTGATATCTGGAATTTTATTATGGTGTCTATGATAACTATTTCTATTAATTGTCCAGCTTCCACCTTCCCCACAATTTTTCATATCATATCATTTTGAACGTAATTATGATAACAGGATGATATTAATCTTTTAGCCAAGTTGGGATTTGGTGCTTAAAGATTTTCAATTTCTTGTTCTTGTATCTTCCCTGTTATGTTTTATTACTGATGAAACTTAAATATATATGTTTTCTATATCATTAGTTGTTAAATTAGTAAATAAATAAATTTCCATGTCATGAGAACATGAAGGTTTATGAGTTTCTCTTTTTCATCATTACTCAGTCAGTAGTTAACATTTACCTGATTTGGGTCTAAATGTGTCCAAAAGAGTTATTAAAGGATTATTTAGGGCTTGACTGGTAAGGGCAGTCTTGGCCTAAGGACCAAGATGGGACAACACAAAGAAAAAGGGTTTTTTAGTTGCTGCCATTGTTATTCTTGTTCTTTATTATTTTTATGTATGAAATTGTTCTTTCTGTGTTATTTTTCCTATAATAACTTGGACATCTGACATGGAAAGCAATGAAAATAAATTAAATCATGGATTTGCCCATCGAATCCTAGTGATATTTTAAGCCAATAACTTGCTATAAGACTTAAGTAAACCTATTAAGCATGCAAAAATTATAATCTATTCCAACATTTGATTTTGTTATGTTATATAAATAACTTGTATTTCTCTGCGTTTGCTGCCTATGGAATATTTTATCTCCCTATTTGCTGTATGCTTCTTTTGTTAAAGATTGCATATCTACGAGATGGTCTATATGTATTATGCATAGATTTGATTCCCATTGCTTCGTTTAATTGAGTACTTTAATTTAACTCTTCTGCCTACTAATAGAAATTAGAATTTATATTAATATAATATGTTATTATGTGAAAATATTTAAGATGTTTATCTCTTTCTCTTATGAATTTTGAAGTTTAGGGCTGCCATACATCTATTTTGATTATGATATTTAGAACTTGTTATCAACATATTATTATGCTTTATCTCTTAACATTTTAATGTTTTATTTTCACTTTGAAGTTGTTATTGTTAATATTTATAACAAATTAATGCAAAATTGTTAAATATTTTACTGTTTTTTTTATTATTAGCGCCTTTCTTAAGTGAGGAGCGCACTTTTTTTCGCCCGCCTCAAGGCGTTATAAGCTCCAAGTTTGCTTTTGCCTTTGATTACCTTGCTTGCAATTTGTTATTTTTTTGGGTTGATTGAGGATTTAGAACTGATTGTGTTGTTTTTCATAAATATGAAGGTCATTGTTAACATGAGGCTTAAAGGACTAATTGTCATGATCTTAATTGTATGGTAAGATGTAGTTTCACTATAGATCCTTGGGTTTTGAGTTTGTGTTGATCACGTGGGTGATTATTATTGGTTTTGTAGCCTGCTTTTTATTATTGCTGTTAACTCAATGAATTTGATGTTTTGGGTACAGATTATATTTTCCTTACCGTTACTTTTTCCTTGTTTTAATCGCCTTATGTTGTGGGTCTTTAAGTTTTCATTTGTTTTGATCTTCAAGTCCAGCAAGTTGTTTCTTCTTTTTTCATCACATTTAATTTGTGTAAATATTATAAGGTGAGGGTTGGTTTGGAAACAAATCAAATTTGTGAGGCTTCTAAAATGTCAGTGAATAAAAAGGGGAAATTACTCTGGTGTTTTGCCTTTTTCGTGTGAGCTATTTCAATGATAGTTTTTCTTTTTCTGACTTTCAATTGTTTCATTTTCTTCTTATTCCTCATTTCAATGCATTGCAAGTCTTGTTAGTTTTGTGTAGACAATTCCATGCACTGAAGCTTGCTTTTCGTTATGATCAAGAGATTATGATTATATTCGTCGAGTCTTTTCTTGCTGGGTAGTTGATGATATTGAATGAGTTGCTATGTCGACTTGGTGAATTAATTTTGGGGCAAGGATTTGGGGAAGCTATGCGCCAATTTACCATCTTGTATTTTAACTCATATCTCAAAGCAATGACTATGGTTAAAATGAAATTTGGGAAAGATAGGTGTTGTGATAAATAGTTTTGTTTCACACATTGTTGTTTGTTGTTTGAGCTTGTAAACAGTTGGATGAAAGTAATTGCTGAATTACTATATGTTGAAAATATAGGGTTTAGGTAGGGACTGAGTAAAAGATAAAAGAAATACTAAGATTCATTTGGTCTGTTGTAAAATATAAAGCACTAACTCATATTTATATTAATAATTAGGTCAAGTACTAATGTAATACTATTAATACAAGCTCAAGCCCATTTAAGACAATAAAACTCCTATCCCTAATTGAATAAGAAAACAAAAAGGAAATATAATAAAATTATAAAACAACTTCATATTGTTTCCTCAATTAGAGGACTAATTGATTGCACAATATATTATAAAGATCTTTTGAAGATATGCTAAGATATTCTAAAGATACGCTATAATACTCTGAAGGTATTCAGAGATATTCTAACACTCCCCCTCAAGTTTAAGCTTAAGCTTGTTACAAATAACAAACCTAGCCAAAAACACAACAACCCATGTAAGAAATAAGACAAAATAAACCCAATCCAAACAGTAGCATGTCATTAGACAGGATGAGTCATGGGATGCACAGTCAAACTACCCCTTGGAGAGGTGAGATCAAGGCTCAAGGGGTGCATTAGACAGGAGAAAGGCCACAATCGTCTTTGTTCGTCTTTCTCAGAAAAGGTGGCACAAGGAATGAGAACACCAGGAATATGAGCATTGCTGGTTATTGTAGCATGTGAGAATATAGGCGACAGCAAGAACTCGCTGGAATTGAGGCACGGCGGAGGATGAGGCTGCACGCATCAAGTCACAGCAGAGGCAGACACTGTTGAGCAGTGGGCAACAGGTGTGAAAGAGTGCGCACACATAAGATGCTAGATTTGGATGAATAGGGGCTAGATGGCCGGAGGGGGGTCGCTAATGCATGAAACAAATCTAAAGCCTAGAAGAAGCGTCGCCGCAAGATGCTTGTTACAAATAAACACGCTTAAAGAAACTAATCATAAAAATAATGTAGACTCCATAAATGATAGTGCAAAAGACAACTCAGGGATGCTAGAGACGTTGGAGAGACAATATATGAGATGAGCGCTGCTTAGAAGAATAACTCATTAAGACGGCTAGAGTTACATACAGCCATAAGAGTTGGTTGGAAAGTTGCTTGGCCAAGAAGGAAGAGACATTGCTGGAAAGACACACAGCGAAAATTTCTTGGCAAGCAATCGTGATGTACAACAAAGCTCATACTTCTCCAAGTTCATCTTGAACAGATTTGGAAGCTTCAAACAGTAGGAAAATTCAGGAGATCCAAAATTTTGAAAATTGAAACTAAGGCTGGTGTGAATTGCAACTAATACAGAATTCATCACCGATATGACTCATCGGTGTGATAAAAGAAATTTCCACCTATATGATTCATCAGTGGGAAGAAAAGTCACTGTCAATATTATTCCTTGACAAGAAGAGAAACCTATATAATTTGTCGACAAGATCAAATGTCACTACCGAAATGAGATACAAGATTCCGGTTATCGGAATTGATGCACGACCAATGAGAAATAAGAGAGATACATGATAGAGACATAATCAGTGAGGAGTTCTAGATTTTGGGAACTTGCAGTAGAATAGTGACGGGACTAGGTCACAGAGGATGATACTGCTCTGATACCATGTTGAAATTATTGGGTTTAGGTAGGGAATGAGTAAAAGATAAAAGAAATACTAATGAATAATATGATATTTGATTGATTAGATCTCTTGTAAAATACAAAGCACTAACCCTTATTTATACTAATAATTATGTCAAGTACTAATGTAATACTACTAGTACAAGCCCTATCCCTTAAGACAATAAAACTCCTAACCCTAATTAAATAAGGAAGCAAATTAGGAAATATAATGAAATTATGAAACAACTCCTACGATTGCTTCGTCAATTAGAGGACTAATTGATTTCACACTATATTATAAAGATCTTCTGAAGATATGCGAAAGATATTCTAAAGATACGCTAAAATACTCTGAAGGTATTCAGAGATATTCTAACAATATGCTCCTTGCTTTTCAAGCTAATGGAATCCGAGTAGTTTTTATGAAGAAGGGAATGAAAAAGGGAATTTTGATTGCTAAAGATTTGAAATCCCATTATTGGATAAGTGTGTGTGTATGTTGTTTCAATTCTTTTCATAGGAATGGTTCTGGTATAGCTTTTGTGGTCATACACTGCTTCCTTCAGTTTCCATCCCATGGCTTTTGCAAAAATTTCATGTGTCTACTTGTCATTTAGTGTTACATTGTTTGCTTTATTTGGCAATTGGCACATTAAGATTTGAAGTTTGGTTTGTACTTAATTCCATATGCTGGCTTCTTTACTTTTGTCATGAGAGTTAACTGTCTTTGATTATAGTTTTATCTCATTAATAAGCATACATGTTTTGTTATTAGCTTAGAATTATAATATTTCTTCATATTTTTTGGAATCAGTGTAGTTAAAGGCGCAAAAAGGCATGACTTAGGTGGTAAGGTAAGGCGAGGGGATGGACAAGCTCCTCTTAGTTTATGAGGCACTGCTCCTACACTTAGGCGCACACCTCTTGTGCCTTGAGAGCTCATTTTTGCAAGCAAAGGCACCCCAAGTGAGTGTTTGACTGATAGGTAGTGGGTGTGACAAAACCCTGCCCCTAAAAACATAAGGTTTCATATAAAACATCAAAGGTTGTTAGGATTCAATTAAAGATTAGAGTTTCGTAAAACGGATGAGTCAAAATGTCACCATAAGCCAAATCCAGCCACCTCCAAAGGAGAAACGATTTTTTATCTGTTCTTCTACTCATGGTTTAGTGTTTCGGTTCTTTATATGGCAATAAAATTTTTATATATTGATTGCCACATGCTCTGTTTGTGTCTTTCTTTGTTTTCAATTGGTTTTGTTTCACTTTTGTATTCTATCTATCATTAAACTGATTTTTTAAATTACTTTTTTAGTCTTCTTATCTATTTCGACAGTTTCCATGCCACTTTAATTTATTTTTTATTGATTTATTTTTGTTTCATAATGCTTTCTTTTATGATAGTATCATGTTTTTCTATTTTAGTTTTATCAACTTTGTTTCTGAAAAGATATGTTTACAAGATTGATTTTTTATTCATTCCCAAGTTTTTTTTTATGACATGTACATAATGTTAAAAATGGATGATTTCATTTGAGTTTTCTTAGCCTGGGTTAAGTTGGAAAACCTTTTTTTAGGCTGAGTTTTAAGATTTATAGAAGTATTAAAAATGGAAAAATGATAGTAAATTTTTATTTTACTTCCTTTATATATTACATTTTTTCTTTAAAGTTCTTTTTAAAACATTTAAATTAGAAGTACATATCTTCCTGTATGCTTTCTTTCATAAATGGAGTAGCAATAGTAAAAAAGAAAACAATACTACTACTAATGATAATAACTAATATAAAAGTCTTTATTGCGTTAAATTTTTAGTGTTATAAATTTGATATAAATTTTAGTGTTCAATTTGTTGTTAAAAAATTATGAAAAATGACATGATTGAAAATTTATAGAGTCAATGATGTTTAGGGGTTTGGCGTAAAGGAATTTATGGTTAGGGACTTAAAGACTTAGAGGTCACACTGTAAGGTTTTTCTAAATTTTCCTTAACCAAATAAAATCAGTGGCAAATCCTTCGAATTTTCATTTAAATTTTGGTTGCCATGCTCATCTTGGGTGCCCACTGCAGGACTGTTGCGAAAATAACACATTTGAAGAAAAGTAATTAATTAGTAAATAAACTTAATGATAGTAATGTTTCACTCATTATGGTTTGAGCTTTACATGATTTGATATTGTTGTTAGCTTGTATACAGTCAAATGAAAGTAATTGTTGAGCTATTTTGCTTGTTGTTTTCTCATGCATATTAATATAATATTTTATGAAGTTAATATATTTTACATGTTTATATCTTTTTTATATGAATTTTGATTTTTAAGGCTACCCTACCATACATCTATTTTGATTATGAACTTTAGTCTTTAGAGCTTGTTATTGGCATATTATTTTGGTTATCAGCATATTATTTCCGATTTCGGTTATAGATGAGTTATTAGATGAAGTGAGTGGGGCTGCTATTTTCTCTAAGCTAGATCTAAAGTCGGGTTATCACCAAATCCGCATGAAGGATGACAACATCCAAAAAACAACCTTCTAGACCCATGAAGGACATTACAAATATTTAGTAATGCCCTTTGGGCTTACGAATGCCCCTTCAACATTTCAGGCTGTCACGAACCATATTTTTAGTCCACATTTATGGAAATTTGTATTAGTAGTCTTTGATGATATCTTAGTGTACAACCCTAATTCCTCCTCTCATATTGACCTCTTGCGGATGGTTCTTCAATTGCTGCAAACTCATGAGTTATGGGTTAAGTATAAGACATGTAGTTTTGAAGTACAACAATTGGAATATCTCAGGCATATCATTTCATTTGTTGGTATTATGGTGGATCTCGCAAAGGTGGAGGTTATGAGAAATTAGCCTGTCCCTAATGAAATCAAAAATTTGAGGGAATTTTTGGGTTTAACAAGCTACTATCGCTGCTTTGTACAGCATTATGAGGTTATAGCTAAACCCCTAACCCAACTCATGAAGAAGAACAATTTTAGGTGGTCGACGGAGGCACGGCTTTTGAGCAGCTTAAGATTGCAATGGAGGGTCTTCCCACATTGGCTATGCTTAATGCTTTGTTTTGATCTGGATGCATGCTGCATACTCTGTTTTCAATTGTGTCACAGAGCTTTGTGACACTGTGTCACCGAAAACTCTTTAGTAACTTGTTCTTTTATTTTATCTACTTGTAGAAATTGGAATTTATATGAATATAATATTTTATAAAGTTAAATTATTTGACATGTTTATCTCTTTCTATTATGAATTTTGATTTTGAAGGCTGCCATACGTCTATTTCTATTTTGATTATGATCACATGTGAGATTATTATAGATTTAGTAACCTGCATTTTATTGTGCTATGGTGTTTTTCCTTTTTCATGTGAGCAATTTGATTGGTTGTTTTTTCTTTTTCTGAGTTTTCTTTGTTTCATTTTCTATTTATTCCTCATTTCAGTGCTTTGCAAATGTTCTAGATATCTGTGTAGACGATTCCATGCATAGAAGAATGCTTTTTGATATGATCTATTTACAATGGTTATATTTGGGGAGTCTTTTCACGCTGGGTTGTTGATGGTATTGAGTGAATTAATTTTGGGGAAGCGATTTGGGGTAACTGCATGTCTGTTGGGCTTTAGTGATTATGTTTTGAGCCAATGAATGTGAAGCTCCTTTGTGTAGGTTTTTTAGAATTTAATTGACGAGGTTAGTGTTAGGTTGATTGATGATGTGTGAATATTTGATGGATGCAACTCAATTCGTATGTATATATGCGGTATGATTATGGTGTGTTTTCATAGTATTGTTAATGAGCTCGGGTTTGTACTAGTACTTGACCTAGTTATTAGTATAAATAAGATAATTAGGTTAACCTATTGTATGAAATTACATTCAATCTCAACATGGTATCAGAGCCATGGTACCCTCCTTGAGGAGAGCCTCTCTCCTTTCCTTGGACTGAGTTCTTTAGTCCCGTGGCTGTGCTCTTACCGGCCACCTGTGCTTCTAGCAAGCCCGCACCTATGCTTCCAGCGGCTACACCATCACTGCCCAACCGCCTTCAGTTTTGGTGGTGTTTTAGCCTTTAAAAACAAGCTGCGCGTGAATTGTACGCTCTGCCACATCTTCTTCCGCCATATTCTCAACCTGTTTTGGCTGTTGCTCCTGCCAATCACTCTGACGACCAATTTTTAAGGCTACCATACATCTATTTTAATTATGAACTTTAATCATTAGAGCTTTTTATCAGCATATTATTTTGCTTTATCACTTAAAATTTTAATGTTTTATTTTCACTATGAAGTAGTTAATATTAATATTTATTAAAAATTAATGCAAAATTGTTAAATATTTTACTATTTTTTTAGTATTAGCACTTTTTTTTAAGAAAGGAGTGTTTTTTTTTACGTCTCTCTCCTCAAGGCATTATTAACCCCTAGCCCTTTAAGAGCGCCTTTTGCCTTTTTCCTTTTGCTATATTGCTTGGAATATGATATTTATCTGGGTTAATTGGGGATTTAGAATTGAATGTGTTTATTTTCATGAGTTTAAAGGTTGCTGTCAACATACCGTTTAAAAGACTGTTTGTCATGATCTTAATTGTATGATTAGATGTTGCTTCACAATAAATCCCTTTGTGTTCAGTTTGGGTTGATCACATGGGAGTCTTTCCATGCTGGATTGTTGATGGTATTGAATCAATTGTTATGTTGACTTGGTGAATTAATTTTGGGGTAGCGATTTAGGGTAACTATGTGTCTGTTGGGTTTTAGTGATTATTTTTTGAGTCATCGAACGTGAAACTTCGGCTTCCATACTTTGCTTGGATTTTTGTGATTTTCTGAATTTTCCTCTAGTGTAGGTCTTGTGATATCTATTTGTCCCTATTTATTTTTACATGATATCTTTTAAATCTTATGAAGAATTAATAGCCTGCTTGATTTTTCCTTGTGTGAAACCAAAGAATTTAGGTTACAAATTGGTTTCAAATACATTTTCATGAGGTAATCTATTATAGTTGCAAAGTTATAATTTATACTCAATTTATTTTCTTGTGAGAAGGTCTGTTTGTAGTCTTACTACGTGATGGCATGTTGAGTCTTTAGGCAATAGATTTAGATATGACTTTATGGTTCTGAAAAATAAAAATGGTGGTATATGTTCTGTTTGATAAAATAGTGGGCTAATGTTTTTGGCATCATGAGTAAGAGGTACACAATAGCACATCAATAGATGGTTTGGCCTTGGCCAATTTACCATATTGTATTTTATCTCACATCTCAGAGCAATGGCTAAATTTTCACTCATTGTAGTTTGAGGTTTACGATTTTGCCCTCTAAATTTTCCTAGAGGGTTTTTTTCACTTTTTCTGCATCCAAACAGCGAAAGATGGCGATGATTAGCCTTTGGAAGGGAAACACGAGGCTGCCGCCAGAGGTGAACCATGTACTATATGTGTGAAACCTGTCGTTCGTCATAACGAGCAAGGAGATGTACTACATCTTCGTGAAGTACAATGTGATTCGACAAATTCAAATCGGCACCAAGAAGAACACCCGCGGAATTGTCTTCATGGTGTACAAGGACATCTACGATGCCAAGACCGCTGTTGATCACCTCTTCAGCTTCAACGTGGCGAATCGATACCTGATCATGCTGTATTACCAACAAACTAAGATGAGGAAGAAGTTTGATAAGAAGAAGGAGAAGGATGAGATCGCTCGCATGCAGGAGAAGTATGGTGCCTCCACCAAAGATAAGTAGTAGCCTTTTTGCTCAAATTTTTAGGGTTTGGTTTCTCCTTTATGTAGGGTTTTTTAGAATTTAATTGAAGAGATTAGTGTTGTGTTGATTGACGATGTATGAATATTTGATGGACGCAACTCACTTTGTATGTATATCTATGGTATGATTATGGTGTGTTTTCATAGTATTGTTAATAGACTTAGTCTTGTACTAGTAATACTAGTATTTGACCTTGTTATTATTATAAATAAGAGTATTAGGTTAACCTATTGAATGAATTACATTCAATCTCAACATGGTCTCAAAGCCATGGTACTCTACTTGAGGAGAGCCTCTCTCCTTTCCTTGGACTGAGTTCTTCAGTCTCGTGGTTGTGCTTCTTACTAGCTACATGTGCTTCCAGCAAGCCCACATCTGTGCTTCCAGCGGCTACACCGTCACCACCCAGCCACCTCCAGCTTCGGTGGCGTTTCATTCTTCAACAGTGGGCCTAACATCCCATCACCACCATCTTCGGTATGCCATCTTGGTCACCCTTGAAAACAAGTTGCGCATGAACTGCATGCTCCGCCACCTCTTTCGCAACATCTTTTTCCACGTCTAAGAGTTCATCCAGAGCGTAAGCTTGAATGTCTCCACCTGTTTAGATCGTTGCTCCAACTAATCACTTTGGCAACCCATTTCCGGCAATCTTGCCCTTGTTCATCCAAATCCAGTGTCTTCTGTGAGCACTCCTTCATCACCTGTTGCCCACTGCTCAATGGCGTTTGCCTTTATCTCACGCGCTTGTCTCTAGCAGTTTAGGCCACTGCTCCTGCCAATCACTCCGACGGCCCATTTCCGGCCATCCAGCTCCTGTTCATCCAGATTCACCGTCTTCTGTGTGTGCACTCCAACACCTGCTGCCCATTGCTCAACAGTGTTTGCCTCTGCTGTGACCTGATGCCTACAGCCCCTTCCTCCACCGCACCACAATTTCGGCAACTTCTTGTTGTCGCCTCCATTCTCACACACTACAATAACCAGTGATGCTCACATTCCAACTGTGTTCTCCATTCCCTTGTGCCACCTTCTCTGATAGAGATTTCAATAGTGGCACTCATAGCCTTTCACCTGTCTAATTCACCCATTTGCCTTCATTTCACCTCTCCAAGGGGCTATTTGACTGTGCATCCCATGACCCATTCTGTTTAATGACCTACTGCTGTTTGGCTTGGGTTTATTTTGTCTTATTTCTTGTATGGGTTGCTGAGTACTTGGCTTGATTTGCTACTTGAAACAAGCTTTAGTTTAATAAGCTTAAGCTTGAGGGAGAGTGTGAATATTAGGATTATTAAGTTATTAGTCTTATTGTTAATGAGTTTGGGCTTGTACTAGTAGTATTAGTACTTGACCTAATTATTAGTATAAATAGGAGTATTAGGTTAACCTATTGTATGAAATTACCTTCAATCTCAACATATTTGATATTGTTTGTTGGTTGTTTGAGCTATAAACTATGAAATGAGTAATTGTTGAATTACTATTATCTCTGATTTCTCGTGATAATGGAATCTGGGTTGTTTTTATGATGAAGTGAATGAAAAAAAAAATTAGATGCTAAAAATCTATAATCCCATTACTGGAGAAATGTGTTTGTGTGTTGTTTCAATTCTATTAAAAGGAAAGGTGTTGGTATAGCTTTTGTGGTCATACTCTGCTTTTTTAGTTTTCAGCTCATGACTCTTGCTGAAATTACATGTGTCTTCCTGTTGTTTAGTGTTATGTTGTCTGTTGTTTTTTAATTTGCGTTACTATTATAAGATGAAGAATGATGAGGAAACAGATCAAGTTCGTGAGGCTTTACAAATGGCAGTGAATAAAAAGGGTAAATTGCGCTACAGAGTTTTTCCTTTTTCGTGTAAGCTATTTGAATGGTAGAGTTTTTTTCCCTTGAGTTTTCTTTTTTTTATTTTCTTCTTATATTCCATACTTTCTATCATTATACTTGTTTTTTATTATTGTTTTAACCTTCTTATCTATTTCGGCAGTTTTTATTGCCACTTTAACTGATTTTTTATTGACTTTATTTTGTTTCCTAATGTTCTGTTTTTGATCTGTATACATGCCACATGCTCTACTTTCAATTGTCACAGAGCTTTGTGACTCTGTCACTGAAAAAGCTTTTATAGCTTGTTTTTTTAATTTTGTCCACTTATAGAAATTGGAATCTATATTAATATTATATTAAGTGAAATTATTTATAGAGCTTGTTATCAACATATTATTATGCTTTACTGCTTATCATTTTAATGTTTTATTTTCAATATGATTAGTCAATGATTAAATTTATGACATATTAATGCAAAATTGATAAATACTTTACTTTTTTTAGTATTAGCGCCTTTCTTAATATAGGTGTGAGCTTTTTAACGTTTCTCGCCTCGAGGCGTAGTAAGCCCTGAGCTTCTTAAGGGCGCCTTATGCCATTATAAAATTGTTTTTCTAATGTTTTTCTACTCTCCTTTAGGTGTTTTGGTTCATTTAGTGACAATATCACTTTTATTAATTGATTTTTTTTCAATTTCACTGCCAACAAAGCACATGCTCTGTTTTTTAGTTTTGCTATGTTTGAATTTTTTTCATTACTATTTTCTATACATTCTATCATTAACTTTTTTTAATTACTGTTTTAATCTTATCTTTTTCAGCTGTTTCCCTGCCACTTTAACTGACTTTTTATTCATTTTATTTTATTTCTTAATGTTCTATTTTTAGTCTATATACATGCCGCATGCTCTGTTTTAAATTGTCACAAAGCTTTATGATTCTTGTTCACCAAAAACACTTTAACGACTAATTTTTTTTAATCATTCTACGTAATGAAATTGGAATTTATATTAATATAATATTTTATTAAGTTGAAATATTTAACATGTTTATCTCTTTATTATGAATTTTGACGTTTAGGGCTGCTATACATCTATTTTGATTACGAACGTTAGTCTTTAGAGCTTGTTATCAACATATTATTATGCTTTCTCACTTAACATTTTAATGTTTTATTTTTACTATGATGTAGTTAATATTAATAGTTATGACAAATTAATGCAAATTTGCTAAACATTTTACTATACTTTTTAGTATTAGCGCCTTTCTTAAGTAAGGAGTGTTCTTTTTGAATCATCGCGCCTCCAATCATTATAGGCCCTTAGCACTGTAAGGGTGCCTTTCACCATTGACTACCTTGCTTGTAATCTATCATTCATTTGGGTTGATCAAGGTTTTAGAATTGAATGTGTTGATTTGCATGAGTTTAAAAGCAGCTGTTAACATGTGGTTTAATAGACTAGTTGTCATAATTTTCATTTTATGGTAAGATATAGTTTCAATATAGATCCCTGGCTTTTCAGTTTGGGTTGATCACATGGGACATTATTATCCATTTTTCGTAATTTGCATTTTATTTTTGCTCTTAAATCAGTGAACTTGATGTTTTCAGTACAAATTATATATGCCTTTACTTTTATCTTGTTTGAATCATCTTGTGTTGTGGGTCTTCAAGTTTCCATTTGATTTGATCTTCAAGCCCAGCACGTTGTGTCCCTTTTTTCTTAGCATTTGATATGTGTTATTATTATAAGGTGAAGGATGATAAGGAAATAGATCAAATTAGCGAGGCTTTAAAAATGAGAATGAATCAAAAGGAAAATTTGCACTATGGTGTTTTGCCTTTATCCTGTGTGCTTTTTGAATGGTAGTTTTTTCTTTTTATGAGTTTTCTTTGTTTCATTTTCTTCTTATTTCTCATTTCAATGCATTGCAAGTGTTCTAGTTTGCTTTGTGTGTTTCCAAGCATGGAAGCTCACTTTTTGTTATGATTTGTTGACTTTGGGGAGTCTTTTCATGCTGGGTATTTGATGGAATTGAATAGATTCTATGTGGACTTGGTGAATTAATTTAAGGGAAAGGATTTGGGGTAACTGCACGTTTGTTGGTTTTTTATTATTATGTTTTGAGCCGGTGAATGTGAAGCTTAGGTTCCAATACTTTGTCTGGTTTTTGTGATTTTCAGATTTTTCCTCTAGTATAGGTCTCGTGGTAAATAGTTTTGTTTCACTCATTGTGGTTTGAGCTCTACATGATTTGATGTTTTTTGTTAGTTATTTGAGCTTGTTAATAGTTAAATGAAAGAAATTGTTGAATTACTATGTTCCCTTTTTTCTCATACTAATGGAATCTTAGTCGTTTATGAATAAAGGAAAGAAAAAAAGAATTTTAGATGCTAAAAATATGAAATTCCATTAGTGCAGAATGTGTTTGTATGTTGTTTCAATTCTATTCATTGGAAAGGTGTTGGTATAGTTTTTGTGGTCATACTCTGATGTAGGTATAGTTTTTGTGGTCATACTCTGCCTTCTTCTGTTTCTAGCCCATGGCTGGTTCTAAAATTACATGTGTCTACTTGACTGTTAGTGTTATGTGGTCTATTGTTTTTCGCACTTTCAGTCTTGAAGTCTAGTTTGTATTTAGCTCCATAAGCTAATTTGTTTACATGAGACTTAGCTATCTTTTATTAAAGTTTTGACTCATATTAAGCATGCAGGCTCTGTTATTGGCTTAGATTTTCAACATTTCTTCATCTTTACTTGGAGATAGTGTAGTTGATGCGCCACCAGACGCAGCTTAGGCTATCTAATGGCCAGCGAGTTAGACAAAGCCTAAGGATTCATATAAAATAGCAGACATAGTTTGGATTCAATTAAAGATTGGAGTTCCTTAAAATAGAGGAGACAAAAAGCCACTGCTAAGCTAAATTCAGCCACTACCAATGGAAAATTGTTTTTTATTTGTTCTTCTACTCTTCTTTAGGTGTTTTGGTTCATTCTGTGACAGTAACACTTTTATTTATTATTTTTTTTGTTTTTGTTTCACTATTGACAAGCCATATGATATGTTTTTATGTCTTGCTTTGTTTCGAATTTCTATTCTTTCTTTCATTAAATTTGTGTTCTTTTTATTGCTTTATTCTTCTTATATATTATGCCATCTTCCATGACACTTCAACTAATTTTTTATTGATTTTATTTTGTTTTTTAATGCTCTATTTTGGACTATATACATGTCGTATGCTCTATTTTAAATTGTCACATAACTTTTTGACTCTTTGTTACCGAAAATACTTTAACAACTTTTTTTATTCTGTCTTCTTATAGAAATTGCAATTCATATTAATATAATATTTTATTAAGTGAAAATATTTAACATATTTATATTTATGTCTTTCTGTTATAAATTTTGATTATTAGGACTGCCATAAATCTATTTTGATTTTGAACTCTAGAGTTTGTTATTAACATATTATTATGCTTTATCACTTAACACTAATGTTTTATTTTCACTATAAAGTAGTTAATATTAATACTTATGTCAAATTAATGTGTAAAATTGTTAATGATTATACTTTTTTTTTAGTATTAGCGCCTTTCTTTAGTGAGGTGTGCACTTTTTGACATCTCTCGCCTGAAAGCGTTATAAGCTCCTAGTGCCTTAAGGGTGCCTATTGCCTTTGACTACCTTGTTTGGAATCTTTTTTTTTTTTTTTTGCTGATTGAGGATTTAGACTTGAATGTGTTGATTTTGATTTTGACTTTATGTTTGTTGTGTTTTTGAAATTAAAATTACTTAAAGGATTTAGGGACCCAATTTTGATTTGAGTTTCTGTATGATTTTTAATTATTTTGGTAGAACTCATTTCAGAGTTGCATTAAATAGCTTCTTCTTTTTATGATTTGTTGGTGATGAAATTCATTTAAACGATCTTAAAACTCAAAAAACAAAAATGGCCGCTACCTGCATCTCGTTGGAACAGGTGTATTTGACCCACTTTGCAGAGAAGCGGGTAGGGCATAAGGTTGCCTATGCTATTTAGTCATTTTAGGCTATTATATTTTTTGTCATTTGGACTGCACTACATGCTTTTGTTTGCCTATGCAGTATTTAGTGCCTGGGATGCGGCTGATATGCGTTGTGGTATGCCAATCTGCTTGAAAGTAATTTTGAAAAGCCTAAAACTTAACAAAGTAACTTTTGCTAGGTTCGAACTAATTTATGGCCTTGAACATACACTACTACACCACCGCGTGTACATAAGGTTGTATTGGCTTCTTTGAAAATATAATACTTTGGTGTGCTTCTAGATAATGTTAGACTTTTATTATTGTATTGTGACCAACATAATTTTAAATTATTTATTGAAATTATAATTTTGAGTTGTTTGTGAGATTGCCATTTGCAAGTCACGACTTGATGTAATATATATATATGACCTTTCTCCGGTATCCTTATTTTTCTAAGGGGTACCGGTACCCCCAAATGTGCTCCAATATAAATTTGACATGTGGAAATAACTGACAGGAACTTTTTCCTATCAGTTTCTTATCCTGTTTATCTATAATTTCAAATATCAGTTTCAAGTTTTCATATTTGCTTAAAAACCACTGCATTTATTTAGAAACAATTACAAGAAGAGAAATGTCACACTCACACCATTTCTTATGTGAAGAAGAGAAATCCCACACCTTCAGTTACACGAGAACAGGTATTGATTTGGCAAACGGTTCGCACCTCTGTTTCTCATTTTGATTTTGGTTTCTGGTTTTGGGTGATTGGAGGCCTTTTCAATTTTTTCAAGGGTTTCCTTTCTGTTCTGAGAAGGGGAAACATTAGGGGATTTTTCTCTGTTTTTTAAGTTCCTAAGATTTTCTATAATTTGTGATTGAGAGAGACGAGAAACAGGGAATAGAGCGAATCAGAGGTAGAAAGGGAAGACAAAAGCTAGAGCCGAATTCTCCCCAATCAACCCCACCTGGTTCATGTCGCGGGAAACAAGGCAGGTAATTGGGTTTTCTCCATTATTTTCTATTTTCAAGGCGAACTATGGATAATTTGTAATGAACTTAATATCCCTACTGAAAGTAAAAAAGGCTCTGGTTGCTATGTATTGACTGATGATTGTAGGTTTAGTATTGTTCCTAGGTTGTGTTTATTTCTTTACTTTGATTCTGTGTGTGGTAGGTTGAGCATAACCTGTTTGACAGAATGCATATATGAAAATCTACAGCCCTGAAATGTTTGTGACGGGAAAAACCCATTGATGTAGACTAATTTTGGTTTTTAGATAATCATTAGTCTGATTTAAATTGCAAGTTAATGTTTCAAAATATTTATATCTGTGTGTGTGATCTTGATGTTATGTGTTTGCTTCCATTGCTTGCTTGGTGAGAGTATTGGGGTAGCTCTTTAGATTGACTTTGTGTGTTCATAGGATATGTACAATTTGCTGTGAAGTCATGTGAAATGGAAAACACAGTTGATAACCCCATTAATCACAGCCTCTTTCACAGCATTTTGAACTGCTGCTTCATGTGACCCTTTTAGGCCACACCTGCAAACATGCATAAATGTAAAACATTAAGTTAGAGAAACAGAGAGAACTATTGGAGTAAAATGTCATAAAGATATCTATTTAAATGCTGGCCAAATGTCTTTGTAGAGAATGACTCAGTGACATGCCTCCTAGTTTCTCTGCCCATTCTCTCTGCCCCCGAGGATCTTGTACAAGTTTAGCCATTGCTAGAGAAAACTCTTGTGGCGTAGGATCACAAAGGAATCCAGTCACACCATTCTTGATTGACTTTCTGTCACCTAATGGTTTATAAAATACTAGTTAAGTGATTACATCAGAAGATAAACTAATGCACTTTCAGCATCAAATATGGAAAGGTTCAATGGAACCCTATGACAGATTATCCCAGCTAATGCACCAGACTGAGAAATGATTGCACCACAATGTCACACAAGTCAAACACATAAACTAGGAAAATTCCTCTTGGCTTTATGCTACTTCCTTTACCACTTTTGCCTCGGTCCCCAAAAGAATTTCACATCCAAGAGCATCCCTTATACTTGAGTCTAAAACCATGCATATAATTTTGGAAACAAAGTTCACTTCATGTCTCATGTCAACAATTTAAAATATGGAAACAATCCATTAAGTCATGGTTCACACATGCTAAAAAAACAGATTTGCATGTCCAAAAGAAAGTCCACACCATAACTCATAAGTGGAGAAACAAAGCTCAAAGTGTGTGGCTCATGGACTCTACGTCCTTGTCAAGCAAAAAGAGAGAAAATAAGCTTTAAGAAGTACTATGAAAGTAACGTTTTAGCACACTTAAACAACATCATGTTTCAACAGAAATCCATTGAAATCAAGGTCCTTTCTTTTCCCAATCTGCAACATGACTTTTATAGAAGAGAAAAGGAAATAAAATAAAGAAAGTAAATAAGCATATGGCTGAAAGTGTAACATCAAAACAGCAAGAAAACATGACAGCTATGAGTTTGGTTTAAGAGGTTGATTCCTACCCTTTCACGTGAGCAACTTCTTTTAAGTGTGTAAAGTGTTTTGGTGTTTTGTGAGTGTGAGTGCCGTGGGTGTGGCTTGTGTTATTTATAATCAAAATTCTGGTTGGTTTATAACTAATCATTAGGAGACTTTGGTTGGTTCTTAACTTAGTTCTACTACTAGTTACATTGACTAATCATTGCTTGGAATTTATGGCTACAAACCGTGAGCTTCCTTCTTAATTTTCCAGCTTAAGTTTTTGTTAGTCAAGTCCCTATTAATTGTATTTGCTTATCCCTTGACTGCTGTCCACACCATTGGCAGCTTCTTCATTTATTTTCCTAAGCTTAAGTCTTTGTTTTCTTCCTTTCTTTTTGACTAACTTGCCTAACTATTCTTTTCTTGGTTTTATTCTTCTTTCCAGCCATGACTTCCTTGGCATGTAACTGCAGCTGCCTGTTTCCTTTTTCTTGCATGGTTTAAGTGAACACATCCTTCATTTTCCACACCAACCGATAGTCAAGTTCCACCTAGACTAGCAATAGTGTTTTTAGTTTCCATGCTTTTAATGTTTTGACACCTTATTCTCTTGCTTCTCACAGTTTCCTCTAGGTGTAGTTTACTTTTTTTTTCTTGTTAATTCTCATCCCTTCCTTTTGTCTTGTTTTGTTTCCTACACAGTTTATTTTTCCCATTAAAGAAAACCGTTAGTCAAACTTCTTTTGGACTAACGATAGTATTTAACTTTTCTTGTATGTAGACTTGTTTTAGTTATTTATTCCTTTCCTTACCTTTTGTATGCCCCACGGTTCTTTCTTTAAGGCATTGGTAACTCTTCTTTTTGTCATCTTCTTTAGTCTAGTCATGTAACACTAAACTAACTAATTTTGTAGCACTTAAGATACATTCATTCACGTAGCATTAGTTGAGCTAGGGAGTATCCATCTTAACTTCTACCTTAATCTCTTATTCCTTCCATTGGAGCTAGAAGAGTTAAAGTTTAAATGTCCAAACTCATTAGTACTAAATTCTTTCTTCTAACACTATGACTAACTATTTCTTAAATCACACTTATACTACTAAATTAAAAGTTAACACTATGATTCACAATGCCTAATCCTATTCTTAAAAATTTTTAGTCTAACCGTTTGTCATAAGCGTACCTGGTCATTCTTTTCTACTATGTTGCTTTATGCCCTATGTTGGAATATGACACCCAACGTCCATTATTAGTGCCATGTTCAGATCTGTTTTGGTGCCTTTTATAGCAAACTGTTGGTAGTTTGAGTTTTGTCTTCTTGTGCTTTCATTTTGCAATCAAGATACCCACATTTTGAAATGGATCCACTTAGCCATAGTAGGAGAGCCTCTTAATTGTCAAAGTATTAGGTGGGATGCTAGACTGTTGAATACCTTGACTCAGTGTTAGCATGAACGAATTGCTACTGTCAAATCCCCTAGAGTCTCAATTCATTATATAATTTGGGGTCGGAAAGCCATTATGGTTTGGTGGGGACAAAGCTTAAATGACAATGGCTAATTTGATAGGACAACAAAAGAAAGAATGACAGAAGACCAATTCAAAATAATTGTTTCATACATGTTTGCCTCTACGTTATGCATTTCTTCTCTTCGGTTTATGGGTTAGCCATTATTCATTTATTCAAGTTTTTTGTTGATGTGTGTAATGTCCCAACATGTGTGCAGATTTTCTTTTCCTTTTAATTTTCTGGAAAATTTACAAAATAGGCCCATAGGTTTTGGTTATAGATTAACTTTACCCATTTACAGTTTTAATATAATCAGTAATGCTTAAGCTGCATATGGCTTGATTTGATTTTTTTTTTTCAGTTCAATTCCAAGGGTTTGTTTTTTAAAAGACATTCATGCAGGATTTGCTTTTGGCATGGTCTTCCTCATCTGTCATTTATGGATTAGGCTGGCCTATTATTGTTAACCCATTTTTACTTGATAAATTGCTATTGTTTTACAAGTATAAATATAGCATCTCATACTTATAACCTTGCCAGTAAATCCTTGCAACTAGTAGCATCAAATAGTGAGACTTCTCTTGATCATTTATCAAGTATGGCCACTGGTACTTTTCTGCATAATTTTTGTTTTGGGCAGCAATCACTGTTTTGTGCATAAGTTAGGCTACACACCTCCAATTTGTGCACCGTTTGTTAAATTATAAAGCTAATACCTAAGGCTACTAATCTGGAAAATATCATGCTCAAATTCCTTCCCATTCAATACCAGTTTCCTCTCGTAGTCAGTTCATTTTTTGCATAATTCTGATTTATGGAAGCTGTGAATGTTTAAGGGACATTTGTGGTCTGGGTTTTTGTCATTATTATGTTTTTTATGAGTATGCTTACATATATATTCTTTTTCTTGAATATCTTCTTAATCACTTGTTCTTTTTCTATCCCAACAAGATTTGAACCTTTAATGGAGGTGGAGGACAAATTTGGCTTTGTGGATCAAAATGACCAGTATGTTGAATCTAACTTCAAAGCTAAAAGTGAAAGAGGTGGAGATGATGAAGGGGATGATGGACATGATAATCACGATGTGAACCAAGAGGATGTAATAGAGTCCAACTTTTGTAATCTCTTGCATGAGCAAATTATGGGTATGAGTTTTGAAACCGAGAATGAAGCAGTGGATTTCTATTGCAATCTAGGTAAAACTTTGGGATTTGGAATAAGATGTGATGAAGTAAAGCGTGATGGCAAGGGTGAAACAATTTGGCGTCAATGGGTATGTAATCGCGAAGGATTTCGAGCAAAGAAACATTTCAATAGGGTAGATCGCCAACGAGAGGAAAGGGCATATGCTCTTAGATTGTTTTACCCTAAATTACCTTTATCATATGTTTTAATATTGTAATGATTCATTATTAGAAGTTCATATTTTGAAGAAATAATTATAAAGAACTTAAATTTGAAATAATATAATTATGTTCATAATTATGTTCTTAGATTGAATTTCAGTTGAGCAAGCTTCACTGATTTGACAGTTACTTAGGTGGCTTTAGTTAATTACCTTGTGCTTTATTCTGTGATGTGTTTTGAGTCTTGTTTGGTGCTGATATGAACTAATGACCAATGTAATCTGAACTGCATAATGTAAGTGAATCTCTAGGAATATACTGTTATGTTTGTTTTATTTTTTATTTTTTTTGTTTCTTTTGGTTGCCCAATGCACTCAAGCCTGAGAGGTTCATAGCATTCAGGTTCTGATATAAACTTGGACTGTTTGTGAATTTGTTAGCATGTTTCATTGTTTATACATTGTTGAATGGTATTGTCATACCCTGAGCTCTAGTTATTTTTCTTGTTGCTTGACTCCTTGTTTACTGTTTAGTTATCCTCAACATGAATGTAAGTTGCAGACCCTGCTATTCAGTTTCTTTTATCATTTGTCTCATTTTATTTTATCACTTTGAGTGTGTGCTTTCTGGTTTCATATTATTTTGATCATTAGATGGTTCTTTCTTCTTTTTTTGGCTATTGACAGTTGTCATTGAACCTAGTGATGTTGTTTTTCTTCATTTAAGATGGGTTGTTAGAGGAATAAAGTTGGCTAACTCATTATAATTTCTGTGACGTGTTTTATTGGTTTAGATGGATGAGATATAGTATATTCGTAGGTTTAGTTGGGGTTCTGACCACATGCTCAGTAGAATAATGGCTGTTGTTTCGTCCTCTGAATACCTTTCACGATTTCGAAGCTATAGGTATATTGATCTGTTTGGGTCCATCAGTCTTTGGTTTGTGCTTTCTAAGATGCTGTCTCCATGTTTGCTATGTTATACATACTTGTAAATGCTTGTAAGTGAGGTATACCGTAAGTGCAGCTCCTTAAAATTTAATATATCTTCCTTGTTATTTGCCCTGTTGTTCTTTTTCCCTCAAACCTTTTAGGTTTAACTCAGTGTAATGGATGATCATACATCTAAGCATTGCTGTCCACTTTTATTGGGATTTACTGTGAAAGTTGCCTATGATTTCTACCGATTGAGTGTTTCTGCAAACATTCACCTTTACTACTAAGTTTTTTCAAATTTTACTTGACGTTAATATGATAAAGTTCATGTATATGTGCTTGCAGTGACCAAATCTTTAAATTTGGATTGACTCGTGTGGCTTGTTTGGACAGCTGCAGGGAATTGATTGCCAAAGCATTGAGCCTCCATCAGAGCAAGTTCTCTATAACCTTTATTATGACTTTAATATATTAATTATCAATATCAAGTTTGTTTGTTTATCTCCAAATAAACATTCTTACTATGTCAGCAACGGTAAAATTAAAAATCCCAAAGGGGAAACAAGAATAAAGGAAACCTTGGCAATTCAATCTAATTGAGAGTCCCTGTCCTCAGTCTCTTTCAGGTTGGCATTTTTGTTGCATTTTCTGGTTTTCAATTAATGTTTAAGCAGTGTCAATATCTTCAAAGGGTACCAATTTTTGGTGAATAATTAATTAAATGCAATTGGATTGAGACTTCAGGATTTTGGATGGATTGAAAGGTTGTCTGTCAATGAAACATGGCGGGAAAAAAGAGAGAGCATGGAAATGCATTTCAAAAAGGAGAAAAGGTGAGACAATGAACAAGTACCTTTTTACCAATCGTCTACATGAGAAAATCCATTGTTGTTTCTTGTTTGGTTGAAGTGAATCGGTTGTAAATACTGAATATGCATGTAAAACAAGTTTTCTATTTTCTATTTTTATTTCTATAATTTAGTTTGTTATTTGACTCAATTTTATTTTTCTAGTGAAATGCAATTTTCTTTTTTCTTAATTGTATTTATTTATTTATTTATTTGAGGAGAATAGAGATGCAAAAAAGGAAAGGAAAGGGATGGTCCGAGAAAGACCTCTATGAATGAATGGTTGGTGATGGAGCAAGCTGACCTCCGCATTGTGAGGATTGGATGCGAAAAAGACAGAAACGGGGAAAGGTTACCGGCCAATGCTATTATTCATGCAAAGTGCCATAAAGCCTAAGGTGGGGCTGCTTGCTATGAACTTTAGGTGAGAAGAAGTGTCAAGCCCCCTATTCTCCTTTTTCCCTCCTATTTTCTCTCTCTAGAAACAAACCAAAAATAAAAGAATCTATAATGGCAGTATTTAACATAAGTTCTTTAGGTAGATGGGTTTGTAGCTTCTTATTTAAAGAAGAAAACAATATTGGTTCTTTTGGTTGAATTCAAATTAAAAGCACTGTGTTTTGGTTTGATAACTCGCAATTAATATGAGTTTATATAAGTTAAATACTTAAATGTTGAATCGGATTCTCTATAAATGCTTTTTTGCTCATATTTCCTCCAATTGTATCCATGTGTTTAAACCACACAAAATTTTGATTGAGCTTTGTATACACTAAACAGTATATCAAATACTTCCTTTAGTGTTAGTTGTATATCACGTCTTTAGGTAAAAGGACTCGATTACAGATAAATTGATTAAACATGCTCTAGCAATATATGGCCCCAATGAGCTTGGGTTCATCTCATAGGCGGGTTCACTTCTAGAGTGTCTTCTATGTTAATTTCAGTACTGGCAAATATAGGGCCCTGATCAATTACATTGTACACGTGCAAAACATTTAAGTTATAATATTTTAAGTGGGGAAAATTATGCACTCCTCTAACATTAGAAATTAACTCAGAAATTGCATATAATACCTTCTTATACCAAGTATTGAAATTTTGGTAACCCATCAAAATTTGCTTTTGCAAACTCTGAGATGTCAGGCGATTCATAAGTCCCAGAGAAGTCTTCAAACATAGTATGATTTATCACTGGATAATATGTATCTATCATTAGTTTTGCAACTTTAGTTTGTTCTTTTTTTCTCTCTTGTTATTGTGTTTATCATTTTTGGGTTATTAGTATGCATAAAGACAATAGTGTTTTTGTTCGCTTGTTATGTTGGTTCATAACAGTTATGGTTCGTACAGTTTGAATTTGTAACAACTCTAGTTCATATACAGATTTTGCCACTGTTACACTAGTAACTTTTTGTGTCGTTTTAAAGCTTAACAATTGATTTTAATGATAACAACAGATAGATCTTGGTTTTAGTTAATTACCTTGTGCTTTATGCAACATACCTCTCTGCGGTAGCTTAGTTGGAAGTAGGAAAACCTTTATAGTACCATTTACCTTCTATTGATACCAGATGCCTCCTGAAGTTATGCAGCGAAGAGCCTATGGGCTACTTGCAAGGTTCTTTTGCCCTAAATTATTTAGTTGGGGAAATTGGTAATGATGAATCTAGACTTGTTCCTATTAAAACAACAAAAGACTCTACTAAAGCACTGAAAAGGGTCCCCAAAAGGGTGGTGTTGCTGCATACATTGATGAGCATGCTAACATAGAGCTCTTCCTTTTAAACTGGTGTGATTTTACTATTGTAGGTCAAGAGTTCATCAGAAACGGTTGAGGATTTGTAAGTATCTCCTTAGAATGGTCCTAGTTTTCTTTTCATTACTTGGTCGTTTAGTTGACTTTTGATCTTGTCACGCTTTTCTCTTCTTTTTTCTTTTCCTTTTCCCTAAAGAAAATGTAGATGCATTTTTCTCTCAAATATTATGAATGTCCTTGATGTCTTGTTCTGCACTTCATGTTGTCTAGTACACTGATTCTCAGGTAAATTTTTATTGATTTCAGTGCTTTACATCATCCAGTATTTCAAATTTGATTGACAATTTGTGAAATTCTCAAATATTTTGTTGTAGATTATGCTATTAAATATTCTGTTACAGATTTTGTGTTGTCTTGATGTCTTGGCCTTGTATGCGATTACAAGGTATGTTTATACTCCTTGGAAAACAAGTACAGTAGTTTACAAAGAGAGAAAATGTTCTTATAAATGTATTCCTTTATTTGTCTTTTTCCTTTGACAGACTACTACAAAGAAGTTAATGGAAATTATCCAATGACTACATTTTGAAATTTAGCGTTAACGGAAATCCACTTATTGGTATGTGTAGGAAGAACTCGATGGTCTTGCTACTAACTGTCCAGATCGTTTCAAAGTATATTATGTCTTAAATCAAGTTCGTTGCTATAGCATGCAGATCTACAATTTTCTTCTTGTCTGTTACATTTGTTGCTTTTTGTTTCGAAGGTTGAGTGCCAACACTAAAAATTTGTCTTGATAGCATCCAATAATAAAGCACAACAAACCTTAATTGAAAAATACAATGCATCAATTCAATATTTTGTTTACAAATTGATGTAAAAAGTTTATAGTCATTAACAAGGATAAAAATTTATTGGACTCTGAGCCTAAAGGACTGTCTTTGTAGGTAGGGTAATCTAAAGAGTCTTTTGGAAGAAATTAATATAAATTGACCATGATCTTTTGGAGTTTCTTGATCCACTTAACTGCCAAACTGTTAACATTTGTCTTTATATGATTTTTCCAACTGCTGAATGTATCACTGTTGATATTGGTACTTATTAGACGGTATTGGCAAGAATGTATTTATCATCACTTAAGCAATATTTTTCATCTGTGTAAACTATGAAACACTGATTTTAAAGCAGATACGAAGGTATTGAGTTAAAAACAATATTCAATTTTCCTTTTCTAACATTTTCAATTCTTGGGAAATTTATTCAGTTGCAGAAGTGATGAAGGTGAACTGGATAAATTAAACTGTGCAAAGGAGTTACTTGAACCTCTTTGGATGTATCATCTACATGAAACTGAAGAGGTCTCCATGACCGATGAATAGGAATTTTGTCTTGTTAGCTTTTTTGCTCCTCTTGTAGGAATTTGAGAGAAGAATTTATGAAGGCCTTTAGATGCCTGATGCTTCTCTGCCTTTGCAATGCAACCAAAGTGCTAACAATAAAACAATATACTTGACCAATGCATTGACCATGCTGATTTATATTTAGTAATTTTACTGCTAGCCATGACCAATTTGGGTTTGATTTAGTAATTTTATTGCTATTGCAGCATCCCAATGGATCTATCCTGCTAAGCTTCTCATATCATCAAAATATGCAAAGTAAACCCAAGTTTTACAAAGTAACCCATAATTTAAATGTAACCAACAGCACACATGAAAAATATAAAGATGTATTTTTTCAACCCATTTTCAAGAGGAGGGCAACTAGTGGATTATAGATGATGTTTCCCGACACAAATGATGTTTCCTCCTTTGTTTTCTTTTCGTAGAAAGAAAAATCTCCAACAATGAAAAAGAAGCAAGAAAGCCTGCTAAGCTAGCTACAGTAATGAAAACACAGCTCTGGTCCCGTTAATCTATTCTCCAACAGTCAAACCAAATCCAAATTTGTAGTCCTTTTCCTGTGATCAAGCTGCAATGAATAAATATGAAAAGTGTGTCAAGGCAACAAGCAAAAGCCGACCATATTATTTGAATGATCCCCACCAAACTAGATTTTCATGCATTTTTAACATAGATGAACAAAGTGCAGAAAAAAAATAGCAATGTGCTCTCACCTCTGCAGCCATTGGAATCAATCTTTCCCCTAAGAGGGCAATGCTTCAACGCCTTCCTCATCTTCTGCCTTTTTATTCTACGATATTCCTTGAAGTTTAAACCCTTTAATTCCTTATCAGATTCAAAATCAAAGCGATCGTAGTCTAGATACTGATCATTGGCTATCGCCGCTGCCTACCACTACTGACACAACCAACTTTGAACTTGCAGGTAACTTTGATTATCCCATCTTTAGAATCTTATAACATAGATGAATTTATTATTTATTTTTGGAATGAAAATTATAACAAGTGCGATTCAAATAGATGGAAAAGATCAAAGAATAAAAGTGCCAAAACAAAATGGTAATATCAAATCATTAAAGATCATGCTACAACCTAAAAAATCCTATTAGAGAGATGCTAGTCAAGGTGATTCACAGAACTGCACATTTATTTGACAATCGGGAACCCACCGAATAGGTTTTCTGGCCTAACTTTGGTTATTCACTTTACGGGATTAAACAATGCTAGTCATTATCAAATGGAACGCATTAAGGAGGGATAAAGACACAATAACATAATCAAAGGATGACAATCAAAAAAAGGTAAATGATATCAAGGGGCACCCAAATAAGGCATCAATAAAAAGTGTCACGATGAGGTTCATAAAACGTAAACGAACGAGATATCCAATCAGAATCTCTTTGACCCAAAATATATAGAACTTAAAACGAAAATAGAGGAGCTTGAAGGGTTACCCAAGGGTGAGGTGAGCTCCACTTGCAGCAATTCCACACTCGATTTCACTTAGAAAACTTAAGAAAACTGGTTGCAAGAGACTTAAAAAGCACAAAAAAAGAAAATCACAAATCTCTCCTTCCCCAAAAATTAAGAATCCCCACAAAAATTGAAAAGAACCTCCTCTTTATGGGGGGAGGTTTTTGCAGAAAAAAAAAAAAAAGATAAAGATAAAACTCCCTCTCATCTGTGTGTGCCTTCCAGGGGTTTTGGGAGCATGTCCCTGGTCGTACGTCCTCAACTGAGAGCAACTCCTTCCCGAGCCGGTACAGAGGGGAAAATGTTATCCCTAAAACCTTGCACGCACATGTATGATACCGTTATTCACTTTAATCATATATGCTGCGGGTCGGAAAGGTTGGTGGCAAGTACGAGGAGTCGCGCGTGGAGGCTTGGGAAGAACGTTGGTGGCCTGAGGGCGTGATCCGTAGCTTTAGCGTAGTGGAGAGCCATGCGGGGAGGTGTAAGGGGCTTGGTGCAGGGGGAAGTGGTCCCTTCTGTACCTTAGTTGCAAACAACAAAGGATTAGGGTTTTAGATGGGGGAGAAAGGAAGTGATGGTGCCAAGTAGGGGTTGGGATGGATTTGGGGTTTTTGATTTGGGCTTAGCTTAGAAACAAGTCAAAGGGAAAGGTGTCAGGGGTTGAGCTTAGATCATGATAGGTCAGGTGAGAATGGGTTTAGGATTAAAAAGAATACATAATTTTCTAATTTCTTTCTTTCTATATATTTTTTGTATTTTGTCATTATTTCTAGGACTTTTCAATGTTAACAAACCTCCCCCCTTTTTTATTATTATTTTCCAATTTTCTTCTTCTTTTCAATTAAATGACTAATAAAAAGAATTTATGAAATTTTAAACATATTTCAATATATATATATAAGTCTAGAAAAAATACGGTGTTCACAATGAGTGTTTACGTATACCTCACATACAACTGAAATGTTAAGCCACGTAATTCTTTTAAAATAACAATTCTAACTTATTTAATTTTAAGTGAAAACAAGATTAATTTATTTAACATTAAATAATTAATTTGATTTCCTTCAAAAAAAATTATTTAATTTAATTATGAGAATAGGACTAGTTATCATATGCAAAGTTGGATGGGACACTGCATAATGCTGCATAACAACCCTAAATTTAGTCAAGATTGTACTTGACTACTCAAGCCCTCTAAAAGAATATTAATTTCTTTAAATTTAATTTGAATGCTAAGCAGGATTGGACATGACACAAAACTGAACAATTCGTATAATTGAAATGTTTATGCCCACGTAATTCTTTTAAAACATTACTTCTAAATTGGTTAATCTTAACTAAGAATTAGATTAATTTATTTGTCATTAAATAATTTGTTTGTTTTTTTTTTAAATATACTTTGATTTAATTTAAGCATGTAAGTAAATTTGTTATCGTTGGTTAAGTGAGATGAGACATTGCAAAAGACCACAAAACAATCCTAAACTCAGTTGTGATACGATTTGACTACTCAAGTTTACTAAGTGAATATTAATTTATTTAATTTTACTTCCAATGATAAGTAAGATTGGACATGGCACAAGGCCACTACACAGCACTAAATTAGGTCAAAGGAGTAATTTGATATATATAAACATTATTATCGTTAATTATTTAATAATTAATTATTTTTCATTTAAATGCATTATTATCACAATCATCAAGGGGGACGCGCGCAACAAGCGTGGCAACTAAATTTTAAGATGAAAATTTAGACGAGTCACCACTAACTTTTTTTGGGTAGGGAATAGAAAAACACTTTTAAAATTTTAAAAGTCGGTCCGTGAGTTGAAGTTAGGTTCAAGAGTTAGTTTATATACAAGGGATGGTGGAAATTTAATCTAGTCGTACACCTAATACATCTGTCATAAGACGATTATTCTAAAATTAGTTGTGTAAATTGAAAAAAAGTCTAAACATATTTAATTTTCCCTATAAAATAAATAAACCTTGACAAAAATAATAACAAATAAATCAATGACAAAAGACTAAATTACAATCAAATATTTATTAAAAAATGAGATAATAAAGTATAAAATATTTGATCACTAAAAATGTGAGTAAATTTGTTATCATTTGCTAAGAGGGATAAAATATTGCAAAAGACCACCGAATAACTCTAAACAAGGTCAAGATAGTACATGACTACTCAAACCCCTAAGCAATTTTTTTTTTAATTTACTTTGAACGACAAGTACAAATAGACATGGCACAAGGTCATTAAACAACCCTAACCTAAGCTAGGTCACTAGAGGAATTTGGTATTTATAAATATTACTATCATTAAGTTTGTATAGTAATTAATTACTTTTTATTCAAATGCATTATTCTCACAACTATATTGAAAGGGCGACTGAGCGTGGTAACCGAATTTTAAATTGAAAATTCAGATGAGTCAACACAAATTTCATTTGTTTAGTGGGAAAATAGAAAAATTCATTAAAAATTATGAAAACTAGTCCATGAGTCAAAGAAAGGTTTGAGAGTCAATTTATGTACAAGGAAGAGTGCAAACAAAATCCCACAAAACTAATAAATCAATAACAAATGACTAAATTACAACCAAATATTCATTAAAAAAATGAGAAAATAAATAGTAAAATATTTACAAAGTTAAAAAATGATCAAAGGATAAATTAAAAAAATTACAAAATAAAAATCAAGAAAAAATTAATAATTATTAAAGAAAATTAACATTTGGCTAGTAGTGACTGTTTACGTATATAAACTACATACAATTGAAAAGTTTAAGCCATGTAATTCTTTTAAAAAATTAATTATGAGTTGGATAATTTTAATTGAGAAAAAGATTAATTTATTTAGCATTAAATAATTGATTTGATTTTCATAAAAAAAAAATTGATTTCATGTAAGCATGAGAGTAGTATTTGTTATCATTTGTAAAATGGGACGACATTGCACAATGCCACTGAACAACTCTAAATTGGGTCAGGATAGTACTTGACTACTCAAGTCCACTAAGCAAATATGAATTTATATAATCTTACTTTGAACTCTAAGCAAGATTGGACATGGCACAAATACACTGATCAACACTAAAATGAGTCAGAGGAGTATTTTGATATTTATAAATATTACTATTATTAAGTTTGCTTAGTAATTAATTACTTTTCATTTGAACATATTATTGTCGCAATGGTCTCGAAAGAATGCATGCGAAGAGCTGACAATTGAATTTTAAAATGAAAATTCAGATGACCTACCACTAATTTTATTTGGTAAGGGAGAAGTTAGAAAAATACTTTTAAAATTTTGAAAAATGGTTTGCAAGTTGAAGTTAGGTTTGATAGTTAGTTTATGTAGAAGAAACTGTTGAAATTTAATCTCACTGCACCCCTAATACATCCGTCCTATGATAATTATCTTCAAATTAATTGTACTCATTAAAAATACCCTAAATATATTTAATTTTCCCTGTAATTTTTTATCTTTTAATTTTTAATTGTGTAGCACAATCTTTTTGTAGTTGAAAATATTCAAATCTTTTTGCGATCTAGCCAATATTGCTTGTGATTTTTATTTTTTTTTATACCTACTCATACGAAGATCAATGTCAATTTGGACAAATTGAGGGTTTTCTTCCGAAGAACATCCTTAAAAATAAAAACATGTCATAGTCGATTGAAAACAGAATAGCGAGAAATTATGATGAGGGGTGATAACTTTTTCATTTCCCCTTACTTTGTTTGGGTAAGTAACATGTCATTTAGTTCACCAAATTTATATTAAATATCTTATTACAACTATATCATATTTTATTCTTTTTTTATTTTTTATTTTACATATTTATTCATTGTTTCCCTGACACTAATAGGTATCTTAATTTTGGGATTTATTCATACATTCCTTTTTTTGTTTTGACAAATATTTCATACATTCCTTGAACAAGATAGAATCTTCAAGGGCTAAAATCAAAGTGTTAGAGTGAACCAAAACAACGACCCGGACAAAGAATAAGGTACAAATAAAATTGTGTGCTTTGAATTCAGTTATTTTAGCTATTACCCTATGTCCAAAATTGTACTTTTTATATTTCTATTTTATTCCTGCGGTCGTAATGTTTATAAAGGGAGTTGTTATGGTTCCCTAGTGGGTTTGATACCCATGGTGAGTTGTCAATCATTTATTGACTATTGTTTTCTCAATAAATGTTTGACAATCTATTAAATATAAATAACAATTAATGAATGTTAGACAAGTCACTCTTACCCTAGAAAAAAAAAGATGGATATTGAAGTGATCCTCGTTTTTAAAGATGGGTGAGTTGTTATGCTTAAGGTGACTGAGTTTCTTCCACTTGGACTAATGCAAGTTGGTGCTATCTTCTCCTTTTAACAATATAATATATGACCTTTTGTTTTGCTTCTTGAAGTTTTCTACTTATTTATTTATATGAATTGTATTGTGTTAAAATTTTAAAAGAAAGCATAATATAATTAATTGAACATTGAAGTCTATTTTCTTATTTGAAATCAATAATATTATTATATTTTTTACATACATATTTTTCATTTATATATATATATATGTATATTGCTTTATAGTATTTAAATATTTCAATATCTATGGATTCAAAAGTTTACATTTTATAATTTAAGTACTTACATCTCACAAAAGTGAATAATTTACATGAAAACATAGTAGATGTTGTTTATGAATTGTTACTCTTTTCTTTAAGGGTAAACTAAAGTGATTATAAATGATGATAGAATTTTAACATTTAGAGTGAATTTAATAGACCATAATAAACAAGAGTAAAAATTTAAAGGATGAATGTATGCTTTTTTGATAGTAAAGATCTCTTAATATTTGGTTGATACCTTCTTTTTATTAGGGTAAAATGCAAATAACTCCCTTCAACTATGGATCAAGTAGAAAACATCCTTATGCTTTCAAACTCACAAACTTGACTCCCTAAACTAACGAAATAATGTATAATAACCCTTCTGTTAACCTACCATTTAAATAATTAACGGCAAAGTAGTCATGTGTTGATTTTTTCACAAATCTCACCTTATATTATTAATATTTATCCCTCAAATAATCGTTAGGTCTCGTTTTTAGGTACTCATTAACCTCACACCATCGTTGAGCAGTCGTTTGATCAGTTCGTAAAAATCTCAAACAGTGGTGCGAGGTTAATGATTGCCTAAAAAAAGATGCATGAGATGATTTTAAGGATAAATATTAATGATTTAATGTGATATTACTGAAAAACATTAACATGTACAGTCACGTGATTACTTTTTCATCAATGATTTAAATAAAAGATTAACAGAAGGGTTATTATCCACTGTTTTGTTAGTTTAGAGAGTCGAGTTGGTGAGTTTGAAAGCACAAGGGAATTTTTTAAACTTGACCTATAGTTGGAAGGGGTTTCTTGCATTCTAGCCTTTTTATTACTCAATAAGTCCTTTTTATTATAGGAAGTAGAGGTCCTATTAATGCATTATTGAAATTGTAAAATATTGAGTCCCAAACTATATTATTATATCTCTAGTTCACAATATTAGTTGGATCCATTAGAATAATACATGTAATGTTTTTTAACAAATGATTTGCCTTGATCATTAATATGTATTGATATATTTTAACTTTATTGAACTAATTGATAAGATCTTTTAGAAAAATTATAAATATTCTTAACTATATTAAAATTTGTCACAACCCAATTCTAAAAGGCTGTGACTAGCGCATAGGAAGGATTATAACCCTTGCAAACCTAATTTATTTAACATCTTAACCATTCCAATTGACAGAATATTGGATAAGGTTTCTCTTTAAAAGTATAACATGTCATACATTTTCCATCTCGATTCTCATAATGTACAAATCACCCACAAGAAGTATAACAACACATAAGTTTAACAACATTATAACTAGATCTAACACAACAAAAATTCGATCTTGTCTGTGGATAATGGAGCACATCTAGAGACATTACATGAGCCAAAAGTATATCCTTTCTTTTTTTAAATAACAACAACCCGACAAAAGTGCCCACACAAACGAAGTGTTGGGCTCACCAAATCAAGGAATTTATCGTGCTAAGGAACTTGGATCTAGTTTAACACTTGAATCTGAAAAATATAGAATTAATAGAGTGAGTCATAAACTAAGTGAGAGATAATATAATACACAATAGAACCAGTATAATACTCAAAAAAAAAAATTAATCGAACATTTTTATATAAGAATACAAGTAGGAGGTCTCCAATCTATAACTAAATCCATCAGGCAACAATCCACCTGTCAACATCCATCAGGCAGCGTCCCACCTACCAATTAAGCTGATCGTGTGGCCAAACACGTCAGGCTAGCACTACCACTACTAGTTGAGGTTTGATCTAAGGTGTACTAAAGCTAAAGTCTACTGTCGTTAGCTACAATATTCATCAAGGTTTCCTCCCAATAAAATTATACTTGTGAAATATACAAATAAATTTGTATTCCAAATATTCAATCACAATGAAATTCAAAAGCATAAATCATACAGCTCAAATTAAGACAACTTTAAGCTGTTTTTGAAATAAATTTTCTTCATATAGCTATAAGTTCTCAAAAATTATGAAATTTGATAGAGATATTCATAAGTACTCAAAACACAACATATTAAAAATTTAGAATATTTCAACATCATTCATTCATCCATATGATGCTAAAACCATGGTTGGTTTTCCATCAGGATTCACCTAGAAATTCTCAACTTTTCATCAGTTTCAATCACAGTTTTAAAATAGTTTCAATAATCATAAAATCACAAAAATTTACATATACTTACATCAATATGTTAACTATAACAAATCTAAAAATCACTTCAAAATATCATCATTTGATACCTTAAATAAATTAGAACATGAACTAGTTTCCTGCAAAAATCTCATATTATACTATCAACTCACTCAAAAGGGAAAATTTTCTCGGGTCCAAAAGCTATGTTGTCATGAACCAGCTAAATGATCCTCCAGTGAATCTAAGATTACAAAATCATAACAAAACAATTATCAATACTTAGAACCAAAGCTTAACTGAATCATTGAAGAAATTCTAGGAGAATCTAGACAACATGAACTTAACAATTTTAGTATATCATAAACATCGCTTCTGTTTAGGGTGAATTTTGTATTGACTCAGAAGCATAAAAATTAGAAATTTTATATGGAATTGAATCTTTGTATGTCTAGTTTCTAACATAACTAGAATCACCTTAAAACAACTTTCCAATCAAAAGTTATGCCCAATTTACTACACACTACTTATTTTAATTCAAAAACAAAATTTTCCATCTTTTTCAAGCATTTTATCAAACACCTAGTGGGAAACTCTTTTCTCTCCAAAACCACACAAAGCAAACTTGTTGTGATACACTTTTATTCATTCCAATCATGCATAAAAATCATCCAATTCATTCCATATATTATTAATTTTCAAGAACTCTAAAATTCCTAAATCAAACCCAAGGTTCAATACTCATTATACAACCTATAATACAATCTAAATTTTACCATAATTCAGCTTCAATAATATATTTGAGCCAAGCGATTGCCTAAATGAGCCACAAGGATGGAAGGATGAAGTGGATGACTTGGTTGCTCACCCAAACCAAGCAACCAAACCCTTGAAAGAAGCAAAGGGGCGAGCTAGCAGGTGAAAAGGAAGAAAAGACATGGTCAGCAACTAAAACTAGAGGAGAAACACCATGAAATCAGTGACCAAAGGAGGTGGAACAGATGAGGAAATGAAGAGAGTGTAGAAGAGAAAAGAGAGAAGGAGAGGAGCGTATGAGAGTAGAGGTCTCTGCTACTCGAACATATCAGGGGTAGGAGAAATGGGTGTTGATAGTCAAGATAGGAGTGTTTGGCAAGGAGGATAAAATATGAGAATATGTTATCCTATTCTAATATGGTGGACCTAATGAAGAATTTGTTTAAAATTTTGTATTTAACATATAAATTATATATCAAAATTTTCGTATATGATAGAGATTAAGCTGCTATGTGTACAATATGAAACATATACAATTATTGATTTCTATATTTATTATATTTTGTTATATGTTATATACTTATTATTGATATTAATGTCTAAAGAATTAATAAATAAATTTTTAATTATGTTTTAAATAATTTTATAAATGAAACTTTTACTAAGCACCCTATGCATTGCACGAGTACAAAATGCTAGTTTATAAAAATTATTATCATTAAATCCTCTTAATAATTAATTTCTTTTCATTCAAAAGCAGTATTATCGCTACCATCCTGAAGAGGCGCCTGAGCGTGACAATCGAATTTGAAAATAAAAATTCAGACAAGTTGCTACTAATTTTATTTGCTTACCAAAAAAGTAGAAATTTTTTTTTAAAAATTTGAAAACTGTTCTGCAAGTCGAACTTACGTTCATAAGTCGACTCTAAACAAGGTCAGGATAGTACTTGACTACTCAAGTCCACTATTTGAATATTAATTTATTTAATTTTAGTTTAAACGCTAAACAAGATTAAATACGTCATAAGGATATTGAACGACTTTAAATTGTGTCAGGTGAGTACTTTAATATTTATAAGCATTACTATCATTAAGTTTGTTTAGTAATTAATTACTTTTCATCCAAATGCATTATTATCGCAACTACCCCGGAGGGACACCTGTGATGACCGTGAAAATCGAATTTTAAAATAAAAATTCAAATGAGTCACCACTTTTTTTTATTTGGCTAGGGAATAATTAGAAAATCAGTTTCAAATTTTGAAACCTAGTCGGTCAGTTAAAGTTAATTTAAGAGTCAATTTAAGTTTACAGAAGGGTTAAAACTTAGTCTCACCGCACTCGTAATAAATCCATCCTAAGACGATTATCTTAAAATTAGTTGTGCGAATTAAAAATAGCCTAAACAAACTTAATTTGCCTTAGAAAATAAATAAACATTGAAAATTAATAAATTAATAAATCAATAACAAAAGACCAAATTAAAATCAAATATTTATTTGAAAATTAGAAAATAAAGATTAAAATATTTACTAACTAATCAAATGCTAAGTTTAAAAATATTACAAAATAAGACTAAAATAAAGATAAATATATAGAAGGAATGGTGAAAATTTAATCTCATTGTACCTAATATATTCGTCCTAAAATGATTATCCTAAAACTAATTCAGCAAATTAAAAATAGCCGAAACATATTTAATTTTCCCCATAAAATAAATAAACGTTGCCATAAATAGTAAACAAATAATTAATGATAGAAGTGTAAATTACAAATAAATTTCTATAATAAAATGAGAAAAAAGATTAAAATATTTACTAACTCAAAAAATGATTAAAGGCTAAGAGCATGTTTGGGAAATATTAATTCTTTATCAAAATAACTTTTTTTTCAATTAAAGACTGTTAAATTTAACATTTATCTTGTTTATTTAAAGTGTGTAAAATTAATTATAAGTTAAATATACTTTCTCATTAACTAAAAATAATTTTTTTAGAAAAACTTTTATTTGAGCTTGTGATTATTTGATTTTGAATTATTTCGAAAGATTTTGGAGAAAAATACATATTTGCCATTGACTAAATAACTTTTTCAATCATTTCATACATCTTTTGATAATTTAATACATAAAATTAATTTTATTAATACAATCCAGACAAAAAAAATTATTTTAAAATTGATTATGAATTAACATATCATATGATAAATTAATTTTCTTATAATTAATTTTAAAAAAATCAATTATACATATAATTAAATTTTAACATAAATTTTTTTACAACTAATCCAAACACAAACTAAATTAAAATAAATTACAAAATTAAGTAGCAAATAAAGATAAATAATTAATAGAAATATTTAAAATTTTGGCTTTCCTTGAATGCTTAAATTGAAGATAAAGGAAGAGTTAATTAACATAAAAAATATTGAAAATTAAAAAAAAATGAAAGGAGACAAATTAGAAAAATATGTCAGTATGTGGCTATTAATTAGATCTAGGAGTTTGGGGGATTATGGCTTATAACTTAGGTTTTAGAGTTTAGGGGACTAATGTTTGAGAATTAATATGAATTTTGAGAGAGTCACATCATAAAAGTTAGTTATTAAAATGGGAAAGTCCAATGCCATATAAATCTCACGTTTGAATCTCATACTTTCGATGTGAGAATTAATGTCATATCTCTTTTTAATGAACCACACAGGTTTATAGACTTTTAGGCCTCTATGGTTCTTTATGAGCTAAGTTTATTTTTGGTGTTTTATTTTTATCTCTAATCTTAAGTTACCTCCTTTTGATGATGAATTGATGATATTTCCCAATCTTGACATCCATTTTGTCAAAAAGTGTTCTCTGGATATCCAAATAATATGTGAATTGTTACTTTCATAATTAAATGATGTAAAGATTTATTTCCAATTGATTTATTTAGTTGAAACTTGTTGTATAGAAAGACTTGATTTTAAACATGAGGGGCATATGCTTATTATCAAAAATTTATTCATAGAATATATGTATCATCTAATTAAAAAGCTTCTTTGTTGCCTAAAAATAAAACATGCATGTGATCCTTTCGAGACGGTTGCAATAATAATACATTTGAATGAACTTAATGATAGTAATATTGATAAATATCAAATACTAAACGAAACAAAAATTATAAGTACCACAATTAATAAACAAAATTAATTCAAATAGAAATATATCAAATATTATAAATATAAATTTATTATATATAAATTTTGAAAGTTTCTCCGGTAACCTAATGTTTTGTGAGGGTATCGGTACCATTTTATAATTAATGGTCAATATTTGGTCACGTGTCTTACTTAGTTGAAACATAATTATTTTATTTATATTTCAACCAAATAGGACATATAACAAAATATTAGTCACTAAATACAAGGAGTATCGGTACCCTTATAAAAACAAAGAGTATCAACGGAATTTCTATAATTTTGTTTTATAAAATAGAACATATGATAAACAAAACTTGAGTATTTTTTTTCTATTCTTCCAAATGATACAAATAGGGACCAATGTAAAATACCAATTATTACAAAAATGATTCTATGCATAGAAGCTTACTTTTTGTTATGATTTGTTTACTATAATTATATTCAAGCAGTCTTTTCTTGTTGAGTAATTAATAGTGCTAAATCAGTTGATATGTTAACTTGGTGAATGAATTTTGAAAAAAAAATTTGGGGTAAAACTATAAACACTATATTTTGGTAGTAATATAAAAATAAAAAATTATAAAAATTCCAAAAACAATTGATAAAAAAATTCAAAAATTATAAAATTTCAAAAATAATTGATTAATTAGCCAATTAATTCAAAAATTAAAAAATAATAAATATTGAAAAAAATGAAAGAGTTAATTAACATAAAAATCCTGAAAATAAAAAAATAAAAAAAAGTAAAAGGAAGACAAATTAAAAAAAATAGTGTCAGTAAGTGACTATTACTCATTTACACCCACACGGAGAAGATAAGCCACCATTCTGAGCCTTCTCCAAAATCTTCTTTTTTCTTTCTATTCTTCACTGAAACTTTATTAAAATGAATCAACCACACAAAGATCCTTGACGCCCACTATAGTCCTTGCTTCTTGAAGCCTCTGCGAAATCAAATGCCAAGCCTTGACTCACTCACAACTCACCACAATCTTTTCTAAGCCTGCAACTTAACTCATTATCATTAAGATCCCGCTACCCATACCAGAACCACCATATGAAGCCACTAAAGCATCAGTTTGAAAAAAAGAAGAGGGGGAGAGCCATCACCGAAGCTTCTCTCTTTTACCAACCAAGAGCTCACGCCATTCAGCCAAGACCCTTTACCTATGCTGAGTCTCCCCCAAATTTTTTACAATTTTGGGTTCAAATCTAGGGTTCCTGTATTTGTTTGTTGCGAGGACCTAAGCGAGTACAAGGTGGCTCTCAAGTTATTCAACGACCTCATCCCACAAATTCTTGTCAAGAAAGCCACGCTCGATTGGCCACCTTTCGTCCTCGGTACCTCCTTCTAGGTCTTGCCACGCCCCATCCATTCCAACGTCGTTGACTTGGTTCACAAATTGACCATTGACCTCACTAACGAGGAGTCCCTTTCCCTCGATACCCTCCGCGATTGGCCCTCCTCGACGTTCTTTATCAAAGAGGTAAATGCTTTTTTTTCTTTATTTCTTAATTTTGGAATCGAATTTGATGCTTAATCTAATTTTCACTTTGTTTTGGAATATCAATCAAATAACGCGAAGCAAAGTTAATTTTTAGACGACCAATTTGAGTATTTACTGTTCACTCTTATAGTTTAGGAGATTATTCTAGTACTTATATTTTTTCAGGATAATAGTACCCATAGTGAGTTGTCAAGCATTCATTAGTTGTTATTTAAATTTAATAGACTTTTAAACATTTATTGTAAAACAAATAATTAATAACTCTTCATAAGTACCAAACTCGTGAACGTACCCCATCACTAAAATTTAAACCTGATTTTTTTTACGGTTACCAAAAGAAAAATCTAATACAATATAAAAAGCAACTAACAAGTTCAAAACTGACATATAGCATAAAAATTCTGCCATTTAACTTTGACATTTGTACTCCTATTTTTAACAAATGTACTAGAAAATTATGCCATTTGTCAATCTCTTTTGACATGTATTCAAAATGGTGAGTTGAATGCTTAAAACAAAAACTTCTGACCTTCAATTTCTCTTTTTAAAAGTCATTTACGAATTGTCGTACATTTATTATATAATTAGCGAAGCTTTAAATTCTTGCTAATATTTTGATCCCTTCTCTATTTTCACATTTAAGCCCATTGGAAAGGAAAACTTTTGTTTACCAATCAAACTAAAGGACCTTTCATTTTCTTCATTGTTAATCTTTTATTTAATTCATTTCTTTATCAACTTCAATGGGTTTATTAATGCAATTACCACTCTGTTATTCGTTTAATTAGTTTTTCTTTTTGGGAATATGGAGTCATTTCTACATGCATGCTTTAATTCTTATTCTCGTATTATTTGCAGACTCATTTTATCGTTAAATTAATGGATTCACGGTTGTCCCTGTTTTAATGTTGTTTGATATTCCCAATACCAAATATATTGTTAACGACGCATGCTTCACATAACATTTAAGGTTCATATTTTTGAAAAAAAAATGTCTCTTTAATTCTCTATATTTGTATTAGTATAAGTATGATAATGCTTTGAAAGTACTCGGTTCTTAGCTCATTGTAATCTTTGTCTATTCTTTCTTTCGATTTTTGCCATTGACACTATTTTCCTTCCTCGTTGACAAGTTGATGCACATTACAGTAGATGGTGGAAAATAGTTCTCTTTTTTACCGTTCTCCATGGTAGAAAAGAAGTTTTCCTTTCCCATCATTATATCAGCTCCAACTCCATGGATCCAAATACTCTCATACTCATTAACTATTCAAACTGTAGAAGAAATGACAGTGCCATGTGGGATAATTTTCCATTCGGGAGCAATCTTTTATGTTATGATGTATCCTTTTTCCCGTTGAAGGGTAGACATTCTAAATTTAGATCTTACCCTTATATACTGACGTGGTGTTATGCTTGAGTAGTATTAGGAAGCATCTATTGTCTGATTCATTTTTATCATTTCACTTACTTGAGATATTGTCACGACTGGGATCGCAACAGGATGGCGGAAAAATTAAAAAATAATGGAGTCACCACCAATCGTTTATTAGGGAGGGAAAATGACTAACAAAAGCCTTTCAAAATAGATTTAAAATAAATAAATGCAAAAAAAAAAATTGAAAAAAAAGTGGTCTGCGAACCAGATAAGGTTCGGGAATCAATTATGCACAAGGAAGGGCAGGAACTTAATCCTACAGCACCCTTGATACATCCTTCCTGAGACCGTTACCTTAAGCTAGTTGTACGGATTTTAATAACCTAATCGATTTCTATTTTACCCCTTAAAACAAGATAAGAAAATCGAGCAACAGAACAAAAGAAATATTGACGAATCAATACAAACATTTACAAATTAAGAACTAAATTAAAATACAAAAAATTTACAAGTTTGGCTTGATTTGCGTGCCTTCGTATCCCCTGATATAATGAGAAATTCAAAGCTACGTAGTTCTTTAGAAAATGATTGTGGGTTACTTGATTTTAATTTAGAAAAATTATTTGAATTTATTGATTAAAAAAAAGATTAATTTAATTAAAAATAAATTGATTGATTTTGGTTGAAAGAAAATTGATTTGACAAAGGAGACCGATTAGCGTGTCCTAAACAAAATGAAATATGGTACTAAGCCTATAGAACCATCCTAAGAAAAATGGTCAAAAGGTACTTCACCCCTCAATACCACTAACGAGTTATTTTATTTTTGTTTTCAAGGCACGTCTTGAATAAGATAGAACATGGTACTAAACCCACAAAACTAGCTCAAGAGAAATAATGGCAGAGGGTACTTGACCTCTCAACACCACTTAATGAAATTGTTATGGCATTGGACCATTCAAAACCATGTAATTCTTTTGAAAGTGATTACGTGTTGACCGGCTTTAATTGAGAAAATGATTGATTTGAATTTATTGATTAAAAGAAAATGAATTAACTTGATTAAAAAGAAAAGTGATTTGATAAAAAGTTGATTAGCGCATCCTAAATGAAATAAGACATGATACTAAGCTCACAAAACCATCTCACGAAAATTTGGTTAGAGGGTACTTGACCCTTCAACACCAATGAACGAAAATATTATGACGTTGTACCATATATTTGATTATTATTTCCCTTTTTCTTCTTGCATAATACAAGTACAAATAATTGATACCAAATATCTAAATCAAAATAAAGATACTTAAACGCAATAACATTAAATAATTTAAATAAACGTTAAAGTAAATAAAACAGGATAAATAAAGTAAACAAGATCAAGTAAAATAAAATAAAAAGAAGTAGTAGTGAAATAAAATAAAAACAATAAAACTTGTACCCACCAATGCTTAAGAGAACCAGAAAAGGAAAAAATATATTATTTTTTCTTTTTTTTTATTATTTCATTTGATCCAACCTATCTTGCTTATTTAATCATTCCTTTTTTTTTTTAATAATCTCCACAAACCAAATTCAATCCTTTTGAACCTAATAAGAAAAAACTAATTAAACCTCAAATACCAGCCCAAGCCCAACAGTGTATGAAGAAAGAAAAAAAAAATCACAAAACCTAACCCACACAAAACCGATACAACCTAAGCCCAAACAGGAGACACACGAACTTAGCCCACAAAAACCCAATTAACCACTAAATCTGAACTAAATAGACAAAAGAAATAACAATTAAAAAAAAAAAAGAAAAAGGAACAAGAAGGTGCAAGAGACTATAGGGGAAGCTACTGTAGGGGCAATGGAGGTGGCTTGGTTATGAGTTTCGATGAGTTGGGTGCAGGTTGTGGTGGCTATTGGGTGGCAGATGGGTGGTTGATTAGTTGTTGGACAGTGGTTTGGTGATTGTTGTTCGGCTGTGAATGGCTAGGTTCGTTGGGTTATGGAGGTAATGGGTCTGTTGGTTCGTGGATGGTTCGTGTGGCTATTGGGTGGTGGCGTGGTGATGGTGGGTTTTGGGGGTTCTGGTGGTTTGAGTTTGGTTTGCGATGTTATGGGTAGTGGCTATTTTCATGGAGGTTGGGCGGTTAGGGGAAGGCTTGGTGTGGTTGGTGTTCTGTTTGGGTGGTTGATGGGTTGCCCTGGGTATGGATTTCGGTTTGGACGGTGGCTTGGTTAGGTTGATTGCTTGCAAGGTGGTTTGGATGTTATGGGTTTTGTTTTGGGTCTCAGTCTGGTGGAATGGTTTGCTATTTGGATGGTGGTTGCAGATCTCTGTGGAGTGGTATTTGCAAGGTGTTGTTTGAGAGTGTTGACTTCGTGGGAGATTTAACTACTATTTGGATAAAGCTATGCGTGACTGGTTTGAGCAGTGATGTTTGAGTTTTAGCTCTCTGTTGATAAGGAACGGGAGTGTCTTTTAGATGTGGCTATGCGTTGGTCAAGGTCTTGTGTTTTGGCTCTAGGAATTGGTGATGTGAGTGTAGGTGAGTGTGTGTGGTTACTGGGGTTGTCTAGAGTGATTATTTGGTGCAAGTATGTGGGTTAATGATGATTCTATTTTGGTTGCACAAGCTTTAGTTGTTGCATGGTTGTGGTTTATAAGAACTAGAGGCAAGGAAGTTTCATGTGTGGCTTTAGTTAGAAAGGTTATGACTCGTCGAGATTGTTTACAAGAGGAAGAAGAAAAAGATCACAGACCAGTAAAACATGAGAAACCTAACGAAAATCCAATATAGCAAGCACGAAGAGTTACGAAATAATCAAAAGTAAAATCTTTTACATCACGACTGCAGCTAAAGATGATACAGTGGCTACCTCTCCATTATCCCTCGTGCTTTCTGTTTCTTCTATAGAGAATCCCCCTCTTGCTCGTGGTTCGGTTCATTAACAACTCAATAAGTTGATAATTTTGGCTTGTTTGTTAAATGAGCTGAGCTTGAGCTTTCATATGTTCAGCTCATTAACTCGTGAGCCGGCTCATGATATATATAGTCATTTTTTACAAATAATAATAATCATAATAATATTTTAATTTAATATATATTAACATTTTATTTTATTTTTGGTCTGACTAAATTATTTTTTAAATAAATATATGTTAAAAATATAATTTTTATTGAGATATAAATTCGAATCTAACTCATTAAGTAGTACAAGCTTAATTAATACAAGGCTCGATATTGGCTCATTGAGCTCAAATAGCTCATGAGTTTAAAGTGAGCCGAGCTTGAGCCAAGAAAATGAGCTCGATTTCTTCGTGAGCCGAGCTTGAGCTAGGCCTGGCTCGGCTCAGCTCGGCTCATTGTCAGCCCTACTCTCTGCTCCCGTTCCCCTTCTCTCTACTAGGATATTCCCTATTTGTTGGTGGTGCCAAAAATAGCTGGTAAAGGACAACCACCTTTCCTAAAATTTAAGGATGATACAAAATCGTCTTCTAAGAAAAAGCCAAAGGTATTGATTTGCATGAGAGGAAAAAAAATCTAAAAGAAAGTAAGGGACAAATGGGCTGAAAGAGATATGAGTCAGGCAAGTCTGAATGGTCATAGGCTAGGTACTTGGGTTAACAAATCTTTTGGGCTCTTCTTAAATAAGACATTTATTTATTTATTTATTTTTTATTTTTGATTATTATTATTATTATTTTATTTTTTTACCACTGCAGTCAAAATGGGTGTTCACAGATATTCTATGGATTCATTGGCAGGTTGCTTTCAGGACAAAGGTGTTTCACCTCATTATTAACAGAAATGGTAGCATCAAATTTGACATATTGAATGAGCAATGGAGCCTTGCATTGACTGTATCAAAGGTTTATTTGGACTATCTTTGTTAAATATGATGGTTGAATATTATATTATATATAATTCCTTTTAAGACTAAATCTCCTGTGGCTTTAGGGAAATTATTGCAAAGTATTATCTAATAACAAATAAATGAGTTAAGAATTTCTTGGAAATTGTTTGTTGCCCATTGATTCCATATATATTTGGAAATTCTTTTTTGTTTGTACCCTATTTATTTATGTAATTGAGTTCATCTTGAGATGTTTATGAGAAATAGTGTTGAGTTGTTAATTGGTTATGATGCATTTGAGTCATTTACAATTTTAATTTTTATAAATACAATGGATAGTTGAGTTTGTATATCTAAGATAGAATGATAAATTATAAGATTTAAATGTTAACGATTCCTTTGGTTGGCTCATGTTGCATATGTCATAAGGCGATGTTGAATTTGCTATGCAGCATTTGGAAGGCCACCATAATGGGATGCAAATAGTAGATGCTTTTGAGGATGTTGCTGCTTTGTGCTGGGATGTCTATGAATCCACTGGTGTGGGATTCTTGGTATATGGTTTAATCAAAATAGATGTAGGTTTTGGTATGACCTCAGTAATAGTAAGAGATGAAAAAATAACTTGAAGATGACGATGGAAGGGGTCAATCAAAATTGCAAGACCAAGCAGCATGCTAAGTTTAGTGTCTGCCATTTAGAGACTATTTCCTAGAAAATTTGATGTTTGCTCTGGCGGCAGAAGTTCTTAGAGAAGAGGTACACTAAGTTTACGTTTAGATTAGGCCTCTATTGCTTTTATCTCACCTTGATGTTTCTCAATATGAGTTTTTAGAACATAATTGTTTTGCATTAGCATATTTTTTCTCCATTGTCACTTTCCCAATGAAGGCAATCACATAAGGCTGAAAGATTATATTCATGGTTTGCTTAAGCATATAGGATTTGTAGGCATCTTACAACTTGCAATTGATAAAAATTCTTCCCATTCAAATACGTTTCAACATGCAGTATTCTCAGCAGGAAAAATGAAGGGAAAGGAGGAAGAAGGGTGTCATGCATTTACATAATGAGATTTAGTCAGTAGCGATGCATTTTCCTTCTTGAGGCTCAAGTCCATTAGCGGCCTCTTAACTTCATTCAATATAGAAGCTCATTTGTTGTTATGATTATTTTGCTCTATTCCCCCACCATTGGATTGGATGTGTATTGATTAGTAAAATTAATTGACTTTCTTGAATCCTGGTTTATGAATTATATAAAGTTATTGAAACTAGAAATTATCTTTGTTGATTTTAGTGCTAATTGTATTAATTTGAAATTTAGAATATTTAGTTGCAGTTCTATCTTTTTTGCTACCATGAATGATGACTTGGCTTGAAAACTATTCTTTAAATATTTGTACTTGTAAAATTATTCAGAATGCCAATGCATTTCTCGACTAATATATCTATATCAATATATATACATATATACATATATTATAATTATAATAATCACAATCACTTATTTTATTATTAAGAACACAAGGGTGAGAATACTTTGTATAGAAGCTTATTAATATGGAACCATAAAAATAAAAAAATATATTATGTTCTATATTGTTTGAAGAAAATATTGTATGGAGAAATAGGATTATTATATGATATTTTAATTTAAAATATTAAACGTAAATAAATAAAATGTTGTAATAGTTGCTGTCAAGACATATATGAGTTATTGACTTTTGTAAACTTTATATAATGACTTACATATTTGAAGAGAGGAGATGGTTCAAGAATATATGGTAATTTCTTATATTACTATATGCTTTAGAACATTTGATATATATATAAAATAAGAAAAATAATAATATTCATGTGTTTTGTGATTAACAATGGAACGAGAGAGAATACATTTAATAGGACTTTATTGAAATTGAACCATAATAATGGGGAGTAGTTATAGTACGTTGATAGATGTAATATCTAGGATGAGTTGTGAATTATTTATTGACTGTTGATTTCACAATAAATATTTTAAAGTATATTAAATATAAATAACTAATGAATGTTTGACAACTCATCCTAAATATTGATACCCTAAAAAAAGATTTAAAAGTCTATTAAATATAAACAACTAATGAATACTTGATAACTCATCCTAGATATCGATACCCTAAAAAAAGATTTAAAAATCTATTAAATATAAATAAAAACTAATAAATGTTTGACAACTCATCCTTATTGATATCTTAAAATAATTTATGGACGGTGGAATAATACCAATAATAATGACAATATATGCATATATTTATTATTATTCAAATATTTAAATGGGTGTGAAAACTTTATAGAGTTAATTGTAATTAAAATAATGAAATGTTATAGTTGTTATTAAAAATTTAATTAAATTTATATTTAAATAATGAAATTATTGGAGAAATAAATATAATTATTAATTTTATATTATTTTAATTTGATTTTTAATTCATAACATTTAATTTACATTTATTCTTATAAATTTTAGGGCGCGCATCGCACGGGTGTAAAGTGCATCCCAAAAGGCAATATTTTTAGTACTTTTGGTTTTGGGCGACAAGGTTAGCGGGAATGGGATAGTTATATCACAGAGGAGAGTCCAGTGTGTGAGGTTGGCTTTCTCTCTCCATTATGGCTGCCTTGCTTCAAACACATTTTCAATTCTTAGAAAGTCCGCTCCATGTCTTGTATTTTTGTTCCCCATGAGCAACCCTAACCCTATCATCCCCTGCACCACCACCAAATCCCTAGTGCCATTCAACGCCACAATCGGATTCTCTGATGGCCGGAATCCGACACGTCACTCGCCTGCGTCCCCCTCCGCCGCCGTCGACCGTCACGCGTATTCAGAAACGTCTCTCAAGTTGCCTCATGCTTTTCTTGTGCGCCTCGGTGTCTCCGCAGTGCTGTTTCTTGGCTTTGGCGTTTGCTTTGGCATTCTTGCGTGTTCGGCCTCTTCGCCGATTCTCACTCTGGGTACTGTGATTTCATTATATTACGCATACAACTTAAAACCTATTGAAATTGTTTATTCAAGAAAATAATATCTATTATTATTTATTTAAAATAAATATGCTACCTAGGATCAGTGTTTTAAATTGAGGAAGCAATGGCCACAAAGAACGCTTCTGAGGATGATTCCAAGAACTAAATCATTGTACCATCGAAGCAATTTTATGAATCTTGTTGAGACCTAGAATCAAGAACTAAAGCATCTTGATTGGAGGCACTATGAAATCTTGGGCGTCTCCAAGAACGCTTCTCTGGATGATTCCAAGAACCCCAGGAACTATGATTTGAATATATTATAAAAGAAATTTTCTTTGGCATTTTATGTGAATAGGAAAAGAGAGCTTCCAAATTCTAATGTGGGTGTTTACTTTGATTGATGATTGGTATGTATATTTTTAGTTGTGCACGACCTGTTTAGTGTAGTATGTAAATCATGTATGTCTTTGTATCCTATTGTTTGCTTTGTTATTATGTGGTTTAAGTTTTGATTCTTATCTGCTTTTAAATTAATGCATATTTTGTTCTTGTTAATCTTGAAATGTTTGTCTTTGGAGAAGGTAACTTCAAATATTCCAGTTGTTTTTTTTAGTATGGTAGACGTATTAATTCATGATTGGCGTTGAATCCCAATTTCCTTACCCTCCCCGTTTTTTATTTTATGTTTCATAGCTATCCGTTAAAAAAATCGAAACTTTTGCTCAAATTTGACCGAGTGATGTAGGGAATTTTAATAACTTATTATTATTATTTTTGGTAAATAACTTCTTATTTTCTTTGAAATGCAGTATCGTAGGTAGGAGGATATGCATGTTGTAGGATATACAATTATTAGCTTTCCGCCACATTTGGTGATTTGGTTCTCTTCTAGCTGCACATGGATCTCTGTTGCTCAAGGTAATATTTCTCTTCTCGAACATTTCATTATCGTTTCTTTTGTTTCCTCTTTTTGTTCCTATTTTCAATTGGGTTGATTTCTTTTGCCTTTTTTTCGGTCTGTTTGCTTTAGAGAGTGCAAGGTAATTCTTTAGCTTCCCTTCCTGCGTCTTCTTCAGCCTACTTCTTCTTGCCTTTTCTGGCATTTTAGTATTTCTGATTTTTTTCTTTTTTTTCCCCCTAAAAAATCAACTCTGTTACTTTTACATCCTGAAGGCTAGCTAAGCTTGCTTCCAGATAAATTGGATGAAAGAAAAAATTAACTGCGATAAAATACAGGTATGAATGTTATGTAGAGTCGTTATTTTTTCCCTCTCTTTCATGAACTCTTTCACTTCTATGTCACTTTGATGTATTTGCTATTATGATTTATTCATATTTTTGGGGGGAAAGTATCATTTCAATGCATAATATTTTTCGGTTTATTTAAATTTATCAATTTGATCCTTGGTAGTCATCTATTTTCGTTCATGTTTTTTTAGGGGTTTTAATTATGCGCTTCAGATATGTGATAGATGTTTTCATTACTTCAATTTATATCTCAATCTGAGTTTCAGAGTTTTTGAATATAAGCTTAGGAAGGTACTGTTACTTTAGTTTCATTCAATTGTGTAATAACATTAGAACATTGGGTTTTACTAAATAATCCATCATAATATATAATACTGTGTGATAAATATTAGGTTCCAAATACAAAACTGGCATGTTTAGTAAGCCCTGTGTTCCAAATCTGGTGAGAAATATAAATGATCCCTATAGTAGATGATAATCCTACTGTGGGTGTTTTCTTGGCTTTGTGGGTGACATCACATATGGTTTATATAAATGAGTATCTATTATTACAAAATTACTGAAGGATTGGAGAGCTCTTCTGAGAGTTTACAAAAGAAGAGGATAAGATATCCTCCTAAACAAAGACCACATGCTAAGAACAAAGAAAGCAATTTACAACATGAGCAATAAACACAAGTAATTGCTCACTTCGAGCAATAAAGTAACTATTTTTTTATGTCACCCTGACCATGGAGGTGTCGCCACAGGAATTATCATAGGTGGGCTGTAAATGGTGGGCTGTTGACTTGCATATATAGTTACAATTTGATTATGGAGTGAGCCTAGCATTAAATCTTCTTACAAATTCTCTTCATCTAATTTATTTTTTTACTAATGCTGGGTTCTTCTGTCCAACAAGAAAAAAATCCTCAGAGTACTTCCTTATTGTCTTAGATTTTATTGTATTGCAACCTTAATGCAGTCCAAATATGTCAATGTAAATACATAAAACTCATTATTGTATATCAGGTTACGTAGCATTTCAATTTTGGCTTCTAAACTTGCATGACTGATTTTTTCAGAGAACTTGGCATTGGAATTGTTGTTTATAGTCCTATTGGGCGGGGACAATGATTCCTTTCATCTGGACCGAAAGGTATGTGTTAAGATATTCTAATACAACCTGGACAATGAATTACATTTGCATTTTCCATAAAACTAATTCTCATATCTCCATGCATTGAATTCTCAAGTTTAAATGATGATTGGTCCTTAAATGTTGGTTTTGTTAGTCCTTTTAATGTCACAATCACATGTGGACAACTACTGCCTAAAAGAGAAACACGTGCCAACTAAAATTGCAATTATTTTGAATAGGTGAAAATTATAAGAAAAATTGTCTATAATGTTTGCATATGCAGTTTATGTCATTTGAGAAATTTAGGTGAGTTCTTCTTGATGGTAAAAGTCTAAGAAATGAATTCCAAATGATTATTGGTTTTATATTCAGGAAGATGGCTTTCTTTACATGTTTCTTGCGGTGACAAAATAGAGTGCAAAACAAACAAGAAATTGTCAAGTGTGAAGTTTTATTTGAATGCACAACTGTTATTAGCTAGCATATCAAAGAAAGACTACGAGTTACTTTTCTAATGTTTAGTCATATAATTTGTTAACTAATAAGGCGATGGGACAATGCATAATAAGTGGTTATTAGAACACCCACTTTGTTATTTGTCCTATAACTTAGGTTTTTGCTACAATTCCCCCTCTTCAGATGGTGCGGTCTAAAACTGAATTTTTCTCTAATATGATGGTTGTTTGAATGGTAGTATCCATGGCAGATTCTTAAGAAGAGGTGATAAGAAGATGTGGGCATGAGGTAAAATTACCTATACTCTCTAAATATTTATATTTATCTGGGTGATTAGTGTCAGATTTTCTATTGTTGTTATTAGAACTACTGTTAACGTTACTATGAACTGGAAGAAGCTCATCTTTCTGATGCACAAGTATATGGCTGAGACTCACAAAAAAAGTATGCTTATTGATATTCTTAGCATTATAGAATAATTGAATAACTATTTCGTATTACAATTTTTATTTTATTTTTCTTTGTTTGGTGTTTGGTATAAAGAGGACATTTAATCCTCTTTCTCTGTGTCTCTTCTTTCCCCTTAATATTTTTTTTCCTTCATACTAATTCTTACCATTAGTCTAATATAGGCAAATAACATGATTTTGCAGGATATGAAGCCTCTAATTTAAGGTATGGCTAATTCACATGTTTGTTTCCATGTCTCTTTTAGTAATCTTTGATAATTTGGTTTTGTTTGCTAATGTTAACTGTATGATTAGGTCCTGTTTTATAATTCTTTCATATTTGAATTAATTGGCTGTCATTGGTAGAATATGTATTTCTTTATATCGATTGGATGTCACATTTCTGGATGATGCAGAGTTCTTTGATGGCATGCATGATGATGGAAGTGACTTGAATTTGCAATTTATGTTCTTTTTCAATTCTCTTATATATGATGTATATGTACGTTCTCTAATTTTTGTGTATTGAAAGGGAAGAAATATTAATTCTTTTAGATTGGAACCATGTTATGTGCATTCTCTTAGACATTGTTATTAAGAGTGTAGGTGTGTGCATGAAAGTGTGACTATACCACTCTTTGGTAGTTTCCCTGAAGATGCCTTAGTTAATACCTAAAAGAATTATGTGCGTTGTATAGTTCTTGGTGGCAAAGAAGGATATGAGAAAAAAAAAAAACAAAATTCTATGATGGTTTTAAAAAAAATGTTCAGTTTCATGGCCTGTGACTTGTGAGTATAAAATGCATGACACGAAAAAAATCCATTCGTTATGCCGTTCTTCTCCGATTCTCTCCCCATTCTCTTTCATCCCTCTATTTCTTCATTTCTTCCCTTTCTCCTTACCCATTTTGCATCAGATCCTCTTGCTACCTATAAATTCTCATCAGTGATGAAGATACCATTTACTATTATGTCTCTGGTTTGCTGCCATGAGTCTTTGCAACAAAAGTAGGTAGCGATTGCTTAGTTGTAAAGTAATTCTGTGCTGTATTCAACATGTTAATGGTATTTACTTCAGCTTTGTTGTGTATTAATTGGAGTAAGTTGCAAACTGACTACTTCTGATGTTTATTTCTTGGGAAAAGTATAATGATAAATTATAGCAAGGAAATTTTCTTTAATAAATAAATTAAATAAAATTAGTTTTGAAGTCAATTTCTTTCCTCAATAATTCTATTGGTATGGTGGATCACGTAGCTAGAAGTGCTTTGAATGGTGTTGTGATGGCGTTTGGAAGGGACAGGTATTGTTAGCTTGATTTTTAATTTTCCCGAATGACTTCATTTTCGGAGGAAGCGATTAAAATGAGGATCATGAATGTTCTAATTGTATTCTATCATGGACTGACTACATTTTTTCTAGATTGAAGAGCATTGTTTTTGTCCTTTGTTCTCATGCATCTTTTTTGTAGAGCCATATTGCATTGTTTGATCAATGTAGTCGTCCCTACCTAATGTGATAAGACTTTGTTGGTGTTGTAGACTTCCTTTACAATCCTATAGAGTACTTCTTGAGAATGTGACAATTTGGCATGATTAAGCCCAACATATGCACATTTCTAGCTTGATCGATTTCACTGTTGTCACTGTAATTGTCAGAGAGATGCACACAAATTTATACATGAGCAAGCTTAATATAGGAGGCCTGTCTTCTTCTTTTTTTTGGATTCCAACAGGATGTCTCCTCCAGTGCATGAGCATGAGAATTGATAAAAACATTTAGTTGCTACCTATACCACTTTTTTGAAAATCTTTGCTGATATTTCAGAAAAGTTATTATGTCAACTATTTGAGACGATGTTTGATTTTTCCTTACAAAACCATTTGTCATAACTCATAAGAAATGGTTTCCTACCAACATGAGTAATGGAAACTTGGCCGTCATGCCTCATTTATAGTTAGTCTTGGGACTTTGACAGTATAGCAAAACTTATGGACATTAGTGAGATACAAGTTATTATTTTACAGTCACCATCATTGAGCTTTAATTTTCTTACATATGTCTTCTATCTCTTGATATGTTTAGGCTTCTGTGCCATTTTTCGTTTCTTTTTGGTTTTGTTTATTAGCAAAAGCATTGATGATTTGATTAAACCTCATATTATTCTTGATGAATCCAGTAGGCTAGATAGTGTTGGGGCCTTCTTTGTGATTTCATCTCTAAGAAATATTGCCCACTATGGGCAAATAGCTATATGCTTTATTCACCAACCAAGTAGGGAAGTGATCAACTATTTTGATGATATGGCCCTCCTTGTAGGGACTGAAACTGTATATTTTGGAGAAAGAAATATGGCTATAAGGATTGAGAAAATTCATGGAAATTTATATTTGAAAAAGCTCTTTAAGGGACTTACTAAATTATCTTCTTCCAATTTAATTCTTCTGTCTAACAAGAAAAAAAATTCTCAAGAGTACTTCCTTCATTGTGTTAGCTTAGAGTTATTTGTATTGCAACCTCAACAGATTTTGTCTTCTTTTGTCAAATGTATACAATAGTGGCTTGTGTTGCAATCAAACTATCTAAGTCATTGAATACTTCTATAATTTATGATAACCTCTCATTACTAGTAATTGCTGGATTAAAAACAAGTTAACATGTAAAGTAAGTTATTTAATAATTCTTTTTAAAAGATCATGATATAGGTTTGACAAATCTCTCCTATTAAATGAATTGTTAATACAATAAACAACCATATCAGCGGATACTAGTTATAACATAAAAACAGGGTCCTATCCACCTGAATTTTTCCCGCCCGATTGTTAACCCAGTAGTTTTTTTTTTCTTTTATTTATAATTACTTACAGCACATCATCTATCATCTATAATATAAAAATTGTATATTTTCAGTCAAACTTTTTCCCACTCAATTGATCAAATGGCCAAAATATCCCACCTGCATTTGTGATTCAACGAAGAGTGGAGTGGTTTTTTTTGTTATTTGGCTTGGTCTGAAAGTACATATTGTGAAGTGGAATGGGTTGTTACCAATCCTCTCTTCCCTCGGCTATTTTCCTGACCAAGTCTGTGCTTCTCCTACTCCATGTTCGTACAACTCGTACCACTTCTCATAGATGTAGATTCAAATTTAAAATTTCAGAGACTGTTCCCTCTCTCTATAGATTCTATTTCTCATTTCCTTTCATATTTCGAATTTGCTCATGGCAATCTCTCTGTGGAGAAGATATCCTCAATTTTCTCTCTTATTTCATTACCAAAATGAGAGAAGGCAAGCTGTCAGACTTGGTTTATGCTCTCTCATTTCATTGCAGACGGTAAGCTCTAATGTGATCTCTCGCTACTCTATTACTGTTTCATTCTCTATTTTCTTTCTTCGTCTCTCTCAAGGATTTCAACTCCAAATTTTTTACGATCGAGCAAGATTAAATAGGATTTCCTCTTCCACAACTTCATTCACTTCCAAGGAAGTTATTATCTCCCTCAGCCGTTCGCTTCCAAGTATTTCAGCAATATTGATTGGGGTTTCTTAGTGTCTCCCCCTCGATGCCCAGTGGCTACTTGCAGAATTTGATTTTTTTCCTCTCTAAAATTAAACTCTTTTTTGCAGTGAAAAAGGCTTTGTTGGGATGCTATCTTCTGACTTTGGGAGTCAAATACTGTATATTTGGTAAGTTTGCTATATCTGTTGCCTTATTTCTTATTTCGATTGAGTTAAATTAGATCCTTAAAAAAATTTTCCCAGGTCACCACCTGATTTTTATCAATTCTGCAGTTTTAGAATTACTCATTTGAAATTTTAATTATTCCATATGCATTAGAGTTGTACAGAAAAGCTGAGGTTGTATTTTAAAGTATGATTCTTATCAATTCAATGTTTATTTACAGTTTCATTCTTAATAGAAAAGTCATAATGACAAGTTGAATGAGTTGCTTCCTTATATTTCAAATATATATATAGATTGATAGATTGATATGATTAAAGGAATGGTTTACCTCAAAATTCATGCACACTGAAGATATGCTAGCTTCTGAAAAATAGGTTTGCACTGCTTTGCCCATCTACTTGGTAATAATTTTCATTTTTCAAGGTCTCTGATCAAAGTATGTGACACCTTCTTTTGTGTGATAGCACAAGTATAAAATCTACTGTTAAAGATAATCTTTATGATTACTATTAATAGTTCTTTAGCATGTAATGATATTATGTCAATTGTCAGCATGTAAAATTTTAGTTCATGATGTCGAATAATTGTTCTATCATATTTAATTCTACCTCACAAAATGTTCCATTGTAGTTGCAGTCCTAACTTCAACATTGATTTTGACCAATTGTTAGCAAAATTTGTTAATTGTTCCATTTCTATATATTTGTGTACTTGTTCCATTGTAGGAGCAGCGTTTTAAATTGAGGAAGCAATGGCCACCAACAAGGTTTGCAATGTACTTAATCTTCTTTGTTTTCTTTTGCGGCGATCTTAATCTTTGTACCGTCGTAGCAATTTTATGAATCTTGTTTGTTCAAACAGAGGTTGAGACCTAGAATCAAGAACTAAAGCATCTTGATTGGAGTCTCCAAGAATGCTTCTCAGGATGATTCCAAGAACCCCAGGTACTATGATTTGAATATATTGATAAAAGAAATTTTCTTTGGTATCATTTTTACGTTTTTCTTTTCCTGTAACAAAGGAAACTTTGCACTTCTAAGCTAACGTTTGTTTCGCAATTGATGGAATTATGAAACTTGAAATCTATGCATTTGCTTAGAGTTGTTTTTCTTGGTCTGTTGTTATTATTTTCTTCTTGGAATTTTATTTTATTTTCTACTTTTCTGTTTATAATTTACTCATGAGTTATGAAAGAGGAGAAAGGTTGAAACTTTTGAGAAACTTTTTAGTTGTGTGATTCTGTTTTCTCCGAAACTAAATGGTCATGTCAATAAGGGGACTTCTTTCAGTTCCGTTTATGGGTCTTTTGACACACTTTTTTCTAAGTTTTTACTATCAAAGGACTGGTATTTATTTTCTCAGAAATGGAAATAAGGAAAAACAAAGGAAAAGAAGAATGCAATTGTACCCATATGCAGTAGAAAATATTAGTTATTATTGTTGTGGCTTTTATTGTTGGTTTGCTTTGATTTCCCTCTCTGTGGATAAGAACAAGAATTTTATAGTTCCTAACTGTCAATTAATTTTATTTCACATTCTTTAATTAAATGGGAATGGATTTTATGAGTTTTTTGTTTTCAACTTTTACTTAAAATTACCTTTGGTAGACATTGACTCCACTATTTTTTGCACCTAGAGGAAACTCATGGCCTGATTAAGTGTCAAGTATCATTGTTGAATGTCATTTAACTGCACACCATGCCAATGCAAACAGCATATACTGGTCTTCATCTCAATGAGCATTTGTATCTAGCTCAAGGACTTGGTTAGATAACTTCATTACATTATGGTATTGTTTAAAGATTTTATTAAATAAGGTTCTTTGTAATTTTCACATAATGCAGTTTTACTTTCTTGGTATTTTATCCTGCCAATGCTGGCCTTATTAGCTTATTCTACTAACTCATTTGATTTTAACATATAAATTTGATCTACAATATTAAAGGCAATGGTTCTCTTTTTAGTGTAGGGCTATATGTTAAATAAAGTACATTGGATAATTATCTACCATTTTAATGTATAATGTGATCAAGATGTAGATTAAAATGCTAATAGTACTGGAAAGAGATATCTTGATTTTTTTAATCTATGTCTGCAATATTTTCTTAGAGGGTTCATGCTTTAATTTGAATTTTGTTGCTTTTATTTTCTATTTTTTTCATTATGGGTCTGTTTTGTTTAGTTATACTTTTATCCCTCTGTGCAGTTTTGTTCTACTTTTATATCTTGGTATTGCTAATATATTATGGGCTGGCTGCATTGATATTGTTTTGTCTGCATACTATGAGATGTGAACTTTGTATGTCCTCTGTATGGTTGCATATAAATGAGAGTAAGAGGTGAATCAATGCTGTGAATTCAATAGCAAGGTGTTGCAGGAATAAAGAGTATATAAGAGAGGAGAATGTATGGTCTTGCCTGCATGTGCGGTTGTGCCGTTCCATTAGATTTAGAAGTAATTGGCTCTAAAAGAACACTCTCTTTATGCTTATTTTTTTCAACATTCTTGTGATTTTATTAATGTTATCTTAATTGAATGTCAATTTATTTAACGGGTGCATCTCTAATATGCTCTTTTCCATGATTGCATCATATAAAAGATTTGTTTTTGTGCTTGGCATGAACCAAGTCCCGATGAATGGTCTTAATTGTAATCAATATTTTTTGTTGTTTTCTTTCTTTAAAACCAACTGGAAATCTTAAGCACATTAAAATATATATTATATATCATAGAGTAATGCATATTTTTTTATGTACTACGTATATTTCAATATTTTTATTTTCTGATATGCTTATATTAATTATTAAAGTATTATATTTTAATTATATCCTTATTGTTATTTATGCTTCGACATAATGTTTAATTAAATATTGCATTCAAGAGTGGTGTTAATAATTTATATGCCTTGCTATTTATCTAAAGTGAATGGAAGCCTAATTGTTAGGTACATTTATATCTTTCTCTTTTATCATTAGTGTAAGATGTATAATTTTTACTTTTATATAAGTCAATATCCTAACTCATACTATGAGATATATAGCTTTGATTATTTTTCTGTTTATTTTGTTCTTATTAATTAATTTTAACTACTTATTATTTAATCAGTTATTTTAGAATAATGTATATTTAATTGTACAACATATCTTTTAATGATATGTCATATTTATATTAATTATTAATTTAACATATATGAATTTGTATGTAATTTTATTTCATTGTGCAAATCTAACTTTCTGAATGTCTTTGAGCTTCAGTACCTACTTCTTTTAGAGTACTACATTTGTTATATTTTTTATTTCTTATTTTTGTGTAGATTATAAACATGAAGTAGAATAGTTAAATTACAGCATGATAATATATGTTATGCTGATCGTTATGATTATCGGATGAAAAATATTGCAAATAGTCTTGCTACTTTTCTTTTTTTTACTATTATCATGTTACTATAATGTCTGCACTGTTTTTTTCATAGATCTCTTCTGTTGACAAGTTAATTTTTAATTTTTTAATTATTTGTATTTATTTTAATTTCTTGAATTCTACTGTGCATCTCATGGGTGATCTACTAGTAAAAATAAAAGGAAGAAGAAAAAACAGTGTTAGTATTTGGCTATTACTCATTTACACCCACACGGAAAACAAGCCACCCTTTTGAGTCTTCTCCAAAATCTTCCTTTTTCTTTTTCTTCTTCACTGAAGCTTTATTCAAACGAACCAGCCACACCAAGATCCTTGACACCCACTATAGTCCTTACTTCTTGAAGCCTCTGTGAAACTAAATGCTAAGCCTTGACACAATCACAACTCACCACCATCTTTTCCAAGTCTGCAACTTAACCCATTATCATCAAGATCCTGCTACCCATACCAGAAAAAAAGAAGTGGGGGGAGAGCCATCACCAAAGCTTCTCTCTTCTGCCAACCAAGTGCTCACGCCACTCAACCAAGACCCTTTTCCTATGTTGAGTCTCCCCCAAATTTTTTATAATTTTTGGTTCAGATCTAGGGTTCTTGTATTTGTGCCAGGGTTGTCAAAGGCGAAAGGCGCTAGGGACTTTTAACGCCTTGAGGCGAGGGGCGCCAAAAAGCGCACGCCTCACTTAAGAAAGGCGTTAACACTAAAAAACAGTAAAATATATAACTAGATTGCAATAAATTCTCATATAAATTAACTACTTCATAGTGAAAATAAAAATTTAAAATGTTAAGCATTAGAGCATGATAATAAGTTGATACCAAGCTTTAAATACTAAAGTTCATAATCAAAATAGATGTATAGCACTATAGCAGCCCTCAAAGTCGAAATTCATAACAGAAAGAGATAAACATCCTAGATTAGAGTAGACAACTCTAAGTCCCTAAAGTTCATAACGGACAGCTAGAAATCCGTCATTCAGTCCAAGAGTGCATCCATATAATCATCATTAGATTCGGTTCCATAGTTGTCATCACTTTCATGTCCTCCTTCATTGGATTTATATCCTTCTTCAGCAACTTTTTCTATCTCTTCCCAGTCTTCTGAATCAACCTCTTCAATGTTAGGAAGTGACTTAGACTTAGAGCCTTTTGTTGTAGTCTTGGCTCGAGTTAGCCTTTTTAGTCTGGCTTCTAGTTTTTTTGCTTGCTTCTCCAACACCAGCTGCCTTTGCTACTTCTCCCCATGTCAATCTCAATCCTTCATTGTCATCATCAAAGACAAGTTCATTTTCAGCATCTTCATCAACATATGGTTCATCACCCATTTTACCAAGCAACCATTCATTGCTTTCATCAATATCATCTAAAGAAATGGGATCAAAATCTTTTTATCATGACAAGCTTTGAGAGCTTGATTATACTTCACAAACACCAAGTCATTCAGTCTTTGTTGTGCAAGTTAATTCCTCCTCTGTGTGAATCTGAGAATATTATCAAGCAATATAGTCAGTCACTTATTGTAATTGTCTTGTTAAACTTATTCCAAAACTTAAGTTTGTTATAAAGGGGAAAAAAAAAATAACATGCTCAAACACACTCCAATTACGTTCACAACCCGATGCACTATATGTTAAGCTAAGAACTTTGATTGCTAATTGTTGTAAATTTGGAGTAGAACTTCCATAGGAAGTCCACCACTCAGCTGCACAGTTAATTATGTTTATCATCAAATAAAAGTCACTAATAACCACATAATTGACTAAAATTATCTTAGAAACATAGTTAAAGGATAGTTTTGAATCTATGTACCTGGAGCTCGTCTTCCTTGTTCTAATTGATAATTGCACACCAAAAAGTCCCTCAGCTTTTTTGTAAGTGGACAACTCGTCCATGATTTTTTCTTGCACTGCCAAATGTTTGACAAGCCTACTTATGCAATTAAAGAGTCCTGTTGTAACTTCTTTATCAAACTCCATAGCTGGATTGTCATAAAAAAATTTTGGATTTAAAAAATGGCCAGCAACATGTGAATCTTGGTGAAGTTGACAGTTCCACCTTTCATCAACTATATGAAATATATCCCGATACTTTTCTTTATTCCCATTGAATGCATTCTGAATTGCCTCCTTATCTCTATCCTTACCTTCATAGATGTAACCCATGGCTGGTTTTTTCTCATTATCCACAAGCCTAAGCACCCAAACAAGTGGTCCCATAACCTTAAGTATGAAAACAACATTATTCCAAAATGATGTCATAAGAACTGTTTCTACCACAGGTTTCCCTTTCACCTCTTTTGCCCATTTGCTTGAAACCCATTCTTCTGATGTGAACATAGCTCTTAGTGCATTTTTTTGTTCATGAATGGATTTCAAAGTGAGATAAGATGTGCAGAATCTTGTTTTTCCAGGCCTAACCAGCTCCCTTTGCTTTCACTACTAGAAAAATATGATTTTGCATCGGATTTTAGCTACGGATATCTTATCCATAGCTAATATATATGTCTTCGCGGTGGACTTTGCAAGAAGCTGTTGATCCATTGCAAAATGACAAAATTTATGAAAATAGTGACGGATTAGCGACAGCAAGTGCCCTAGCTAAATTTAGCAAGGGATTTTCCCTCGCTAATCCGTTGCAATATTTCATACAAAGTTTAGCAACGGATTTGCCCTCACTAAATCTAAATATTAAAATTGAATTTTTTTAAAAATTTGTTCACCTACTCAACCTTTGGTGTGGTGAGCAGTGCAATATCAAAAAGCAAGGGCACATTGCACCGCACGGCTCACCGCACCACTCACCATTCCACACTGCTCAAGCTTTGGGGACTTTCTCAATCTTCCATAAAGAGCTCAATGTGCTGTTGATTTTTCCCAAAACAGCAAACCATTGTCGTAGTTGATTGCTGCACCATTGCTGCACCATTGCTGCGCCATTGCTGAGCCATTCACCTCATCCTAGGTATTTTCTCCATTTTCCATTGATTTGATTTGATTTGGATCTCATCCTTGGTGACCTTTTGATATTGCAATTGCAATTCCTAGATCTGTTTTTGGCTTTCTATGAGCATTTGTAAATATGTTGTTCACATGTCATGGAATTAGCAAATAGCAAAGCAAATGTGTGTGTAAGCAAAGGTATCTCAGGAAAATTCTTTGATTCTTATGATATTTTGCTTTTTTCCATATGCTTTTCCTCTCAATTTTTGTATCTTTTCTAATTTTACATTTACAGCTATTGATCTCTCACTAAGGAATTGATTTCACGTAGAACTTTTAGCTTGTGTCAGGTCAGATTCTAATTCATTATCTATATTTATTACATGCAGCAATGAGCACTGTGTTCCGAGTATTGAAACTTTGCGGAATTTTGAAGCTTTGGTTTATAATTACTTGTTCAATGTCTAGTAGCAATTATTGAAAATATTTTTCTCGTTTGAATGAGTTTATGGAAATAGTTTATTGGACTCAATTAAGCTGCCTTATATACTTGCTGTCTCATTAGATAGCATTTGAGAGTGTTGGATAGGCTACTGGTAATTGATCATATGGGACTGAGATCTCTCTGCAGAACTGACACTGAGATATCGATCCTAAAGGCAAGGTTTAATGGAGAGAGGTGGCAGGCTCATGAGACATAAATTTTTGGCAATCATGCTAAAGAAGGCTCTTGCTATTTGGTACATGACAGACCGACAAGGTCTAATTAAACAAGGGCAGACATTAGCCAGCTCAATTGCTTTGGCACTGAGTGCCTAATTAGGAGACATTCAGAATTAATTTGATGCAGTTTTTCTTATTATTGCTAAATGCTGTGCTTGCCAGTGCTCATAGATCTTGAGCATTTACTTGGGATTTTAAAAATATTCTCTAATTTTGGGCAGCGAAACAAAATAATAAACAGTGAGTTAGGTTTACTAAAATAACATGAGTCGTCCATCATAATCATGAAAAATTGTATTATTTGAGGACCACCTGATACTAGTATCCCCCTTAAGAACACACTATGCATAATGGAGTTTAAATCTTTTTGTTTTTTGGTATTGATGACATGCATTAATTTATGTGCAAATTTTGATGCATATAAAATAGAAAGCAAACTTAGAAACATAAATTTCAATGAGTGCAGAGCTAAAATCTAATTGGAATGTAGATTTTGTCATTTAGCTAGCCATAGGGGGACACTGCTTAGATGTTAACGCGGAAGAATGCTCAAGACACAGCACAAACGATAGAAAAGATCCTGGCAATCATATGGAGATGATGAGGTACCAAAAGGGTCTATTTTTTTTCCCTCCTGTTTTGCTATAACTAAAAGGGTCATTCAATTTTAGTAACATATTCTTGCCCCTAGTGTCAGATCTTCTAAGGGACCCCAAAACTTCTGGAAATTCTACAGGATATTTAAAAGAATTACAAATAGGCCTTCCAAACATTATCAAAAATATTATATGGTTCCCTCATAATTTTTGCCCAAGATCTGCCACTGTTTGTCACTGTGTTGTCTATGCCCTACATATCATGAATTGTTGGCCTGTTTACTTCAATGGTGTACACATATATAACAGCCTTGACATAGTAGCTGAACTAGGCTTCATTTGTTGGAGAGTTTTATGTAGTTATCTAAGACTTCAAAATATGGTCCACTAGATCTTACTACTTCCTCGATGCAGTGCATTGGATCTCTGTATTGTTTTAACAATAACTCGTTTGTGTAATTGTTGAGAAGTAGACACCCCTTTTCTTCTGTTTAGAATGTGTGATATGCCTTGGTATATATGTGAATCTAAAGTTGTGTTTGCAAGTAGTTTGTATCAATATCTGCTTATCTTGTTATCATAACTAATAGGAGGATGACTGGTCCTACAAGACGCTCTACCAAAGGAGGTTGGACAGAGCAGGAGGTAAGGAGCTAGAGACTATTTGATGCTTAAAGTTACTTGTAGTTTATTAAGAGTGAAGTACAAGTTGTTTGTGTAAGCTTAATGATTAAGATCAATAAAACTCAATATCTTACAAAGAGCATTTAATATTGATATGGTATGATACTATTATTTATTTGTCATTGTAATCATTTGACTGTATGAAAAAGACTGATTTTCTTTCTAACAGAAGTAGCTACTAATAGTATGGAAATATTAAAAGAAACCTATGTGGTAATTGACTTAACAACATCTAGAAATAATATTCATTTTGTTTACTAGTGTTATTTTTAATGCTAAAATCGAATTTATCAACTGTGTCACTCATGAAGCAGTTTATGAGATGGTGACATAGCTAAGACTGAAAAGTCACCTTGACTCTTTTGTGGCTATGTGCATTTTTTTTTTACTCGTGTATTTCTTTCAAAACCAATTTTGTACTTGCGTATATTTGTGGATGTATAATATCATAATAACCTCTTCAGCTGAATCTTTTGCATGCTTCTTCATTGTAGGAAGCTTTCACTTGTAGCTTTCTATATGTTGGGGACTTTTTCTTATGTTAGCATCAAGATTCAAATTGCTTGGAACCTTAACAATATGGAAGATTTTGAGTTTTCTACTCTGATTGGCAACCATGATTCTTTTTACTGTTCTACCTTCCTGGATATAAAGACTTCATTCCTTGGACTCCTCTGGCACTTTCACAGTTTCACTTGTAAACCTTTTGTTCGTTACCATCATTACTTCACCAGTGATAGTACAATGGCTCTCTCCAATTATTTTTTCAAAGGTTAATGCTCTCCTATTGTCCAACTTTTGTTCGGACAGAAAAACTTAATAGGGTTAGCACAAATAACCTGCGTTATCTGTTTTAAGGTTCAGGAACTAGTAGTCATCTCTTTTACACAGTGAAGATGCTTGTAACTTTCGGAATAAACTTTTTTCTCTGTAAACAGTGTTTTTTCTTGACTTTTGATATCATATATCATGCCTTGAATCTCACGTGTCTTGTTTTCTCATTAACAGGATAAACTTTGGAGTGCTGCTGTGCAGACATTTAATGGAAAAAATTGGAAAAAGATTGGTGGGTATAAATTTATTACTTTTCATCCTGTAGCTGGTACAAAGTTTGATTCAAGCACTACTTATCTTTCTCTTACTGCCATTTACTTTCAGTGATTCACGCCTGCTTTTCCTTATTCAATAATTATTGGTCTTGGTAAGAAGGATTCTTTTTCTACAATAGTGGAGGTAACCATTTTCTTTCTTTAGGTGGCATAACCATTTAAATCCAGATATAAAATGAACTGCATGGACCAAAGAAGAGGAGTTGACTCTCATTAAGGCTCACCAAATATATGGGAACAGATGGGCTGAAATAGCAAAGTTTCTGCAAGGAAGGTATTAATAAAAGATTTCTATGTCAAGTATATACCTAGAAAAAATTATTTAAGATGCAGGAACTTGAAGTCATGTAAAGATTTAAAATGTGGTCTTCCTGTCAATCCTAGGCATATTTGAAGTAATTGGGTCAGTTCTTTTTCCCTGTTCTGTAGATCATAAAAAAAACAGTGGTTGTTAGATTACTAACTGGCACATAGATGGGATACATTATTTAAATATTAAAATTTACTTTTTATGGCTTAATAGTGGTACTAGTATAGTGCATCTATTCATGTGTGGACAATGTACTGGTTGCAAATTGCATGTATTTTATCTTGTTAGTTGCTAAATTAGCAAGAGACAAAAGGATAAATTAGCGACGGAATTTCCGTGGCTAAATGAAAATAGCGACGGTCAAATCCCTTTCTAAATGGTAGCCGATAGTTGTTGGGGGTGATGGCGTGGCACTAGTTTAGCAACGGATTAGTGACGGAAAAATTCCTAGCTAAAATTTTGCGACGAATTGCTTCCCGTTGCTAGAATTTAGCGTGGAGTGTTTTTGCTAGAACTTTAGCAACAGACAATTCCCTAGCTAAATACCATTTATCGACATAATTTCACCCATTAGCAAGGGATTTTCCCAAGCTAAATTTTGATTTTCTTGTACTGTTTGTGAACTCCCTCATCATGTTTAAAACTCCAATATGGTTATATATATAACCAGTCAAGTTGATTGCCCTCTCTATAGTCCTTGTCACCTTAGGTATCTTTCCAATATCTTCTAGAATTAGATCCAAACAATGTGCTGCATAAGTTGTCTAGTACAAATGAGGTCTCTTTGCTTCCAACAACTTGCCAGCCGCTTTAAAATTGGAACCATTGTCAGTCACAATTTGCACCACATGATATCTCCAACATACTCAACAAACTCATCAAGAAGTTTAAATAGCTTCTCCCCAGTTTTCACATAGGATGATGCATCTATAGATCTTACAAACATAGTTCCAGCAGGGCAGTTAACCATGAAATTTATCAAACTTCTATTTGTTCTGCTGGTCCAACCATCAGATATGATAGAGCATCCATGTTTCGCCCATAAATACTTAAGATTTTTCAATAAATCATTTGTATATTCAACTTTTTTCCTTAAAATTGGCACTCTCAACTCATGGTAGCTAGGAGGCTTCATATTAGGGCCATATTGCCCAATAGCTTCAATCATCCATTTAAAAGAATCCATGCGAGAAACATTAAATGAAATACCTGCTTGGTAAAAAAATCTACCAATGTATTGACACACCATATCTCTTTTCTCCTTATCATATGTATCATTGATGTTGCTTTGCCTCAACTTCCCTTCTTTTCTCATTTGAACTACTGTCTCAGGTTTGCGGTGCACGAAAGCATCCATTGCACCTTTTAGCTTTTGCTTCTTTGACATAACAATTTTGCTACCCTTGCAAGCATCTCTTTTCTCCACTCACTTGCCATTTGGATTTGAAGTGTTCTCCTCATTAGGATTCTCAATCTCAACTTGGTTGTCCAAATCCTCAAAATCTGGTGTCATAGTTAGACTTACTTTGCTTCTTTCCATCCATATATTTCTTTAACTCTGCCCTAACTTCGGAAGGACACTTCAAGCATATTGTAGCATCTTTATATCCCCCAACTTGATGCATTTTAGCTCTATGAATTCCACCTTTAGTCACCTTTGAACAAAAGACACAAGTTACAACATTAGTGTCCTTAGGATCTTGCAAATAGTTATACTTCCAGCCAGGGTCATTTCTCTTGTTCGTTGAAGTTGCTGCTGCAGATTCACCCTCAGTAGGATTGCTTGCCGTTGCCATTAGTACTGTGACAGTAAAAATAAAAGTATTATTATATTAATTTTAGTATAAATTGATATAATGAAAATACTTTAAAAGTGAAATTTTATATCATAAAAGCTATTATTTATTAATTATAATAAATATTAAAGACACCATGGCACAAAAATTTATAGAAATTAAATAATTACAAGTATCTGATTAGATGGTAAATATTTTCACTTGCTAAAGTATTATATTAATATAAATTCTAAGTTCTAAAAGTAGATAGAATAAAAAATAGAGCAATATTTTAATTGTTGTCGGTGTGACACACAACTCTAAAATTGAAAACTGAAACAGAGCATCCAATGGGCATATTACATATGAAAAACAGAGCACGTGCCGGTCGGTAGTGAACCACAAAACAGTAATAAAAAACAAGTTAAAAATATTATATTAATATAAATTCTAATTTCTAAAGGTAGATAGAATAAAAAATAAAAAAGATGTTAACCACTCTGGGTGACACACAGACCTTTGTAATCGGAAACTAAAACAGAGCATCTAACAAATATATTACAGACAAAAAGAGAGTATGTGTTGGTTGGTTGTGATCAACTGAACAGTAATAAAAAACAAGTTTAATACTTCAATGATAGAAAGTATGAAAAAGATGAAGAATACAGATTGAAAATAAAGTAAGACTTTAAAAACAGAGCACGTGCTGGTTGGTAGTGAAACAGAAAAAAAAGCCATAAATAGAAGTGTTTCTGTCACAGACAGAACCAAAACATGTATGGATATTAAAAAAATAGTTAAAAAATTAAAAAGATACCTGTTTTCTCTTAGCGGTGGATGAATTGGCTTGAGTGGTGGCTTGTCTCCTTTTTTTTTGGCTGTTTGCAGAACTTCAATAGTCCAAAATTTTAATTAAATCCTACTGAATCCTAACCATCTCTCCTATTGAAATTGAAACGTCGAAACTTGGTGTTTTCATGGGCTGGGCTTTGTCAAACCCATTGCCCATTAGTCAGGGCGGTCAGGCGCTTGCATGATGTGCCTCTGCGCATAGACAAAGCGCTGTAAAGGCGACAAAGGCAAGCGCCTCATTGAAGGAGCACTGCCTGGACCAGCAAGAGGCAGTAGACCCGTTCCACGCCTCGCTTGAGCGCCTAAGGTGCGCCTCTTAGCGCCTTTAACTACACTGAGCTGTGCAAGCTTGTGAAAACTAGGGTTCAATCTGAGAGGTTTTCTGGTTTGCTTTGTTTGATTTGAAAGAAAGAGGAAAGATAAAGATGTTTCAAAGAAAAACTTTTTAGGATGCTGCAAGCTTCAATGCAGAGGAAGCAATGGCCTCCAACAAGGTTTGCAATGCTCTTAATCTCCTTTGTTTTCTTTTGTGGCGATCTTAATCATTGTACCGTTGAAACCAATTTGTGAATCTTGTTTGTTCAGACAGAGGTTGAGACCAAGAATCAAGAACTAAAACATATTGATTGGAGGCATTATGAAATCTTGGGCATCTCCAAAAATGCTTCTTAGGATGATTCCAAGAATATCAGGTACTATGATTTGAATATATTGATAAAAGAAATTTTCTTTGGCATTTTATGTGAATAGGAAAAGAGAGCTTCCAAATTCAAATGTTGGAGTTTACTTTGACTTAAGATTGGTATATATATTATTAGTTTTGCACGACTTGTTTAGTGCAGTATGTAAATCATGTGTGTCTCTGTATCCTATTGTTTGCTTTGTCATTGTGTGATTTAAGTTTTAATTCTTACCTGTTTTAAAATTAATGCATATTTTGTTCTCGTTAATCTTGAAATGTTTGTCTTTGGAGAAGGTAAGTTTCAAATATTCCAGTTGTGTTTTCTTAGCACGCTAGACGTATGAAGTCATGATTGGTGTTGAGTCCCAATCTACCTATATAAGTTTTCAAACAATAACTACGAATTTTTGAGTCTTGATCATGTGTTTGAAATTTCTGTCTTTACATGTGTTACATGTATGCAAAAAATGTTCCAAATTAATTCTCCAAATTTAAATCTAAGGCATTTAATGGTGCTACTATCCAGCCATTCGGAGCAACCTTTAACAATCCTAGATTTATTTCTCTAAAGTACTACTTGAGCATTTTACACTAACTCTTTCATGAAAAATAATTAAAAATCTTGAAACAAATTTGACAATGCCATTTATAATGCCCGAGTCACAATACACTTTGATGGATTCCAAGCATGTGTATGAAAGAAAGAGGGTACCCATAATTTATAGAAGGAGAATCAAACCAATTTTTGGATATAAAACGGATAACTTAAAAACATGAAACTTGTACAAACAAGAAGTTGGATGTTACGGATAGTCTATCAAAAAAAAAAAATAGTACAAAGTTATGAATTTTTGTTATAAAAATTTGGAGTCCGCATCCGACCATAAAGCTATTGTTTTCATCCCTTTACCCCTCTCATTGATTCACATTGCAAAATAAAAAAAATTATGGAAAGCAAAAAAATTTAGAAAAAATCATTTGCTGAATTTTTTTTAATACCATGAGTTCAATTTCCCAATCACAAGTTGAACAGCTTCTTCGGAGCTTTGAGTCACCATTGATTGCTCTAATATTAGTTGTTTTGAAGTGTAAGCATGTCATGTTATATACCTTGCATTGAGTTGTTTTACATTATCTTACTTGGTTTCATATGGTTCACCCAAAGCTAAGGACATAACCTTTGTAACGCTTAAATAGATAGTACAAATTATTTTTATTCCCTCTTATAAAACTTCAAATTGAATGGGTATGTTCTCTATTGACATTATATTTGTGGCAGGCATAAATTGGACATTGGAATTTTAAAATTTCAAGTTTTGTGGTGACATTATATTGGGTATGTGCTCTTATGATTTTTTTTTCCACTCGTTTGTGTTTCGCGCATGTATAAACCATTTCTATTAGTTTTGCACTTATAAGCTTATGTTTGTTTCGCAATTGATGGAATTATGAAACTTGAAAGCTATGCATTTGCTTGAGAGTATTTTTTTTCTTGGTCTGTTGTTATTATTTTCTTCTTGGAATTTTGTTTTATTTTCTACTTTTCTGTTTATAATTTACACATGAGTTATGAAAGTGGAGAAAGGTTGAAACTTTTGAGAAATTTTTTTAGTTGTGTGATTCTGTTTTCTCGGAAACTAAATGGTCATGTCAATAAGGGGACTTCTTTCAGTTCCGTTTATGGGTCTTTTGACACATTTTTTTTCTAAGTTTTTACTATCAATGGACTGGTATTTATTTTCTCAGAAATTGAAATAAGGAAAAACGAAGAAGGAAAAGAATAATGCAATTGTACCCATATGCAGTAGAAAATATTAGTTATTATTGTTGTGGCTTTTATTGTTGGTTTGCTTTGATTTCCCTCTCTGTGGATAAGAACAAGAATCGTATGGTTCCTAACAGTCATTTAATTTTATTTCACATTCTTTGATTAAATGGGAATGGATTTTATGAGCTTTTTGTTTTCAATTTTTACTTAAAATTACCTTTGGTAGACATTGACTCGACTATTTTTTGCACCTAGAGGAAACTCATGGCCTGATTAAGTGTCAAGTATCATTGTTGAATGTCATTTAACCGCACACCTTGCCAATGCAAACAGCATATACTGGTCTTAATCTCAATGAGCATTTCTATCGGGCTCGAGGACTTGGTTAACTTCATTACATTATGGTATTGTTTAAAGATTTTATTAAATAAGGTTCTTTGTAATATTCACATAATGCAGTTTTACTTTCTTGGTATTTTATCCTGCCAATGCTGGCCTTATTAGCTATTTCTACTAACTCATTTGATTTTAACATATAAATTTGATCTACATTATTAAAGGCAATGGTTGTCTTTTTAGTGCAGGGCTATATGTTAAATAAAGTACATTTTTTAATTATCTACCATTTTATTGTATAATGTGATCAAGATGTAGATTAAAATGCTAATAGTACTGGAAAGAGATATTTAGATTTTTTTTTATCTATGTCTGCTATATTTTTTTAGAGAGTTCATGCTTTAATTTGGCTTTTGTGGCTTTTATTTTCTATTTTTTTTCATGATGGGTCTGTTTTGTTTGGTTATACTTTTATCCCTCTGTGCAGTTTTGTTCTACTTTTATATCTTGGTATTGCTACAAATATATTCTGGGCTGGCTGCGTTCATATTGTTTTGTCTGCATACTCTGAGATGTGAACTTTGAATGTCCCCTGTATGGTTGCATATAAATGAGAGTAAGAGGTGAATCAATGCTGTGAATTCCATAGCAAGGTGTTGCATGAATAAAGAATATATGAGAGAGGAGAATGTATGGTCTTGCCCGCATGTGCAGTTGTGCCATTCCATTAGATTTAGAAGTAATTGGCTCTAAAGGAACACTCTCTTTATGTTTATTTTTTTTCAACATTCTTGTGAGTTTATTAATGTTATCTTAATTGAATGTATATTTATTTAACGGGTACATCTTTAACATGCTCTTTTCCATGATTGCATCATATAAATGATTTGTTTTTGTGCTTGGCGTGAACCAAGTCCCGATGAATGGTCTTAATTGTAATCGATATTTTTTGTTGTTTTCTTTCTTTAAAGCCAACTGGAAATCTTAATCATGTTAAAATATATATTATATATCATAGTAATGTATATTTTTTTTATGTACTATGTATATTTCAATATGATAATTTTCTGATATGTTTATATTAATTATTAAAGTATTATATTTTAAATATATCCTTATTGTCATTTATGCTTCGACACAATGTTTAATTAAATATTGCATTCAAGCGTGTTGTTAATAATTTATATGCCTTGCTATTTATCTCAAGTGAATGGAAGCCTAATTGCTATGTACATTTATATCTTTCTCTTTTATCATTAGTGTAAGATGTATAATGTTTACTTTTATATAAGTCAATATCGAAATCTCATACTATGAGATATATAGCTTTCATTATTTTGCTGTTTATTTTGTTCTTATTAATTAATTTTAACTACATATTATTTAATCAGTTATTTTAGAATAATGTATATTTAATTGTACAACATATCTGTTAATGATAGCTCATATTTATATTAATTATTGAATTAATTTATATGAACTTCTCTGTAATTTTATTTAATTGTGCAAATCTAACTTTCTCAATGTCTTTGGGCTTCAGTACCTACTTCTCTTAGCGTACTACATTTGTTATATATATATATTTTTTTGTGTAGAGTATAAACATGAAGTAGAATAGTTAAATTACACCACGATAATATATTTTATGCTAATTGTTATGATTATCGAATGAAAAATATTGCAGATACTCTTTCTACTTTTTTTTTTTACTATTATCATGTTACTATGATGTCTCGACTGTTTATTTCATTGATCTCTTCTATTGACAAGTTAATTTTTAATTTTTTAATTATTTGTATTTGTTTTAATTTCTTGAATTCCTCCGTGCATCGCACGGGTGATCTACTAGTAAAAATAAAAGGAAGGGAAAAAAAATAGTGTCAGTATTTGGCTATTACTCATTTACACCCACACGGAGAAGACAAGCCACCCTTCTTAGCCTTCTCCAAAATCTTCCTTTTTCTTTTTCTTCTTCACTGATGCTTTCTTCAAACGAACCAACCACACCAAGATCCTTGACACTCACTATAGTCCCAGCTTCTTGAAGCCACTGTGAAACCAAATGTTAAGCCTTGACACACTCACAACTCACCACCATCTTTTCCAAGCCTGCAACTTAACCCATTATCATCAAGATCCTGCTACCCATACTAGAAAAAAAGAAAGAAGAGGGGGGAGAACCATCACCAAAGCTTCTCTCTTCTGCCAAGCAAGAGCTCAAGCCACTTAGCCAAGTCCCTTTACCTATGCCGAGTCTCCCCCAATTTTTTTATAATTTTTGGTTCGGATCTAGGGTTCTTGTATCTGTGCAAGCTTGTGCAAACTAGGGTACAATCTGAGTGGTTTTCTGGTTTGCTTTGCTTGATTCGAAAGAAAGAGTAAGATAAAGATGTTTAGGAGGGCATCAAAGAAAAGCTTTTCAGGATGTTGCAAGCTTCAATGCAGAGGAAACAATGGCCACCAACAAGGTTTGCAATGTTCTTAATCTTCTTTGTTTTCTTTTGCGGCGATCTTAATCATCGTACTGTCGAAGCAATTTTATGAATCTTGTTTGTTCAGACAGAGGTTGAGACCTAGGATCAAGAACTAAAGCATCTTGATTAGAGGCACTATGAAATCTTGGGCATCTCCAAGACAACTTCTCAAGATGATTCCAAGATCCTCAGGTACTATGATTTGAATATATTGATAAAAGAAATTTTCTTTGGCATTTTATGTGAATAGGAAAAGAGAGCTTCTAAATTCTAATATGGGTGTTTACTTTGACTGAAGATTGGTATGTATATTTTTAGTTGTGCACGACCTATTTAGTGTAGTATGTAAATCATGTATGTCTCTGTATCCTAATGTTTGCTTTGTTATTATGTGGTTTAAGTTTTGATTCTTATTTGTTTTTTAATTTCTGCATATTTTGTTCTCGTTAATCTTGAAATGTTTGTCTTTGGAGAAGGTAACTTCAAATATTCTTGTGTTTTTTTAGCATGCTAGGCGTATTAGTTCATGATTGGTGTTGAATCCCAATCTAGCTGTATAAGTGTTCTAACAATAGCTACGGATTTTTGAGTCTTGATCATGTGTTTGAAATTTCTATCTTTACGTGTTATATGTATAAGAAAAATGTTTCAAATTAATTCTCCAAGTTTAAATCTAAGGCATTAAATGGTGCTTCAATCCAGCCATTCAAAGCAACCTTTAACAATCCTAAATTTATTTCTTTAAAGTACTGCTTGAGCGTTTTACACTAACTCTTTAATGAAAAATAATTAAAAACTTGAAACAAATTTGACAATGCTATTTATAATGCCCGAGTCACAATACCTTTGATGCATTCCAAGTATCTAATCTAATACTATATATAAAAGGAACAAACAGGTTGAATCTTGCCATGTGTAAAAAAAAATTCTGCCATTTGGAATTTTATTTTGACATTTGTACTAAAAAATTCTGCCATTTGACTATCTCTTTCAAAATGTGTTCAAAAAGGCAAGTTCCTTTGCTTACAAGAATTACATGTGACTTTCAATTTCTTTCTTTTAAATTCATTTACAAATTTCGATACTATATTTATTATGAAACATGTTTACTCACGCCAAGTTCTTTTAAAAAATTGTTGGAATTATAAATTTGCGTTTATATTTATCTCGAAAATGTTTCTGATATACTATTTCTTCCGGATCATTAAATGTTCAACTAAGAGTATTTATTCATTCCTACTTGCAATCCATATCTCATTCCTTAGCCTGATATCTTTTTCATTCCCCGTTTTTTTCCCTCTTCATTCACTGCGAGACCCTTGTCCTAACGTTCGATTTCTTTATTTCTTCGCAGACACTTGATTCGTGACCGCAGTCCGTAGCTGAAAATTGAGAAGAGAAGAAATTGAATAGTTGGAGATGCAGATTGTGATGGAATATCTAGGGATTGATCTGAGCTGTGCCGTGAGATCTCTCCACCATGGCAACTTCCTTGACATGGTCTGTTTGCTCCCTCTCTTTTCTAAACTCCTCGAATTCCACCAGTTTCAACTTTCCTTGATGCTCTCATTTAGTCTGTGCAAATATATTAAAATCTATAAAATGGACATAATTGATGTGTCCAAGAATAAATACAGTGACTCATCCCTAATTGACAAAACAGGGCTCAAAATTCAACTAATATTTCCGCAACTTCTTCCAGAATCAAAATTACCAAACATAGCAATAACACATTACCAAAGATTCATCTATACTACTATAAAGGAAACACCCCATTGGGTCTTTCCTATTTGTTTTTTATTTTAAAGAAATACATGAAATTTATAACTACTGTTAACCTACTCATCCCATCTTTTAAGGATTTGTCACCATTCACTTAAAAATGTCGAGAGATAAAAGAGAAAGCGGGAAACAGAGAGATAAAAAGAAGTGAAAATAGTAAAGCAAAGTTACAGAAAAAAATGTCTAGTTTTCCTTTAAAGGGATGCAGTATTACATACTTTATCCACCATAGATATAATCACACTTTAGAACAAGGTGAAAATTTTGGGGAATCTCACCCGAGTAACAATTCCCAACTTCTCTAATTTCTCAACTGCATCATCCACGTCAAAATTACAGTCCTCCCCAAACTCTTCTTTGATTAGTTCCTCACTCCATTGATCAAGATCCTGATTCACATTACCAGATAACTTATATAAGTACTTAAGTAGCACTAAAAGAAACCTTGTTTCCCTAACTAAGTAGAAAATATAATTTCTAAATAAGAAAGGTGGGGGAGAAAACAAAAAACAAGATTGCTAAAAACTTATATTGTGTTTGTACCTGTCTTGTAGCTTTGCCCTGTTCCATCATAATAAAGAATGAAATTATTACCTCTTTGACCTGCACATTAAGAATTTAAGATTAATGCCTTTAGATGTTTGCTTTGGCCCATGCATAGTTATATACAGCAAATCACAAGCGGGCCTATAACTCAAAATTAAAGGCTAGCAGTAGCAAATGATCTTCCGACAATCTAATCACTCACTTCTCAGTCTTAATTTAGGTTACATCCTTGCCACTACACTATATTATTGCATATATAGTATCAAATTCTAGGCCCAAATAAGAGTTTATGAAACCAAATTAAGTTTTCAGGTACATGGTACAGAAATTGACACATTCCAAACTATTCATGTAGCAGATGCATTTCCAAACTCTTCAAGCTTTAATTAGATGCAAATTAGGGAGCATTTGAGAAGTAACAACCAACATATGGTTTTGCTCGTTTGCAAACAGTATCACACTAAATTTTTCCACCCTCTAAGGGAACTTTTGGCAGAGGGGGATTGTTTACCGTAATTGGGAAAGAGTAGCTACAAGCTTTCAACCTGTTTATTTTAATCAACAATTTAACACCAATGATGAAGCTTGCTCCTCTTTTGTTTTTTGTTTTTGTTGTGGTGGGGTGGTAAATAAGTTAAAGCTCTTTTTTCAAGAGCAGCAAAAATGAAATCGTTGTAATTCTGTCTATATAAGGTAATGGTGCAGTAAATGACATGCATTCCAATACTTCCAAGGATCAAATGTGTTTCCAAAGTCTTCAAAGTTCACCTTTTAAAGTTTTCTATTTAAAAAAAATTACATGCATAAGGGGGAGCATTTGAGAAGTATCGCCCAATATATGATTAAGCTGTCGTTGTAAGGGAGCTTCACAGAAACTAAGAAGCTATATATATATAGGCAGACACATTGGTTTAAAACAAAATCAAGCTCCAATGAATAACTTTTTGTTTTAAACAGATGCCTACTCTTATTTATCTTATATATATGTTATGCTGTTAGATATTTTATTGCTTTAGCTCTTCCTCATGCTTTGTAATTTCTTTATGCATTCGTTATTTCAATAGAAGAATACAAAAAAGCTTTATGAAAACCTAGCAATGGCTGCCAATGTGAGCTCTCTAATTCGGGTCCTGGGTGGGGGTGGCTACAAGGGAGGACCATCGTTGGATGGTGGGGAATGAATCAAACACTGAGAAACCAACAGCTCTAATTACAAGGGACCGGCTTGGTGGGTCCTCCATTGAATCATAGGAATTGGACCCTGATTTGCAGGTACCCAATGGCAGGGAGAAGCACCTGGACCTGTAGGTGCATTAAATCTATCTAGGTATTTCTGTTTATTTTTTGAGAAAACAATTTTCTCTCTTTTAAGAAAGTCTAATTACGAAGCTCATGAATCCAAGAAATTGGAAATTTTATTCGTTAGTATCATTGTTTTTTTTTTTTTCAAAAGTAAACGATGGTATCATCATAATTTGTAGTTTCTTTTTAAAAAAAATTCATTGATTTTGCTATGTTTTTGTTCTTATTGTTTTGCAGTGGTTTATGGTCCAAACTTTTTCCACTGCGGATTTTTTTAATTTATGATTTTTGGTTACTTATGCTTGACAAAATGGATTTTTATATGTTATGGAATGCTTGATTTAGATGTTCTGTGATTTGTTTCTGCTGGTCTTTTGATTGGTTTCTGGGAAACAAGAGGGAAGAAGGATTGATAATTAAATTTTTTTATATAAATTCGTTTGCTTTGATTGTCAGTAATTGTTGTTTTCTTTTATGGCTATGCTGAACTTTTGGTTTTTAATGTAACAGCAGGCCTGCAATTAAATAATTTCATTTTGGTCTTTATAGCTTAATATTTATTTCATATAAAGTAGAGGATTAAGGATTAAGGATTAATTATTTTATTCTGTTTCATGTCCAGCAATTCCATTCTGTTTCAAAACCCAAAATCTTAGGAGGCATTACAAACGCATCATCTTGCATAGGTATCTAAATCGACCCAAACTCCTCAAGAAGAGCAATTGATTCCGTCAAGTTCAGCAATTCCATTCTATTTTAAGCAACTCTTCTACAATTTATAAACAACTTGGGTTTCTAGCTTCGGCTCTACTAATGATTTCCTTTTACATTTCTTTTGTTCTTCTGGGTCAGCAACACCATGATCTTTGAAGTTCATATGTTGATTCATCATAGGGGTACTTTCAAGACATCTTTCTTTAAGCACAATGGGATTGTGCAGTTCAGGCATTGGATTATCAGTATCATTATCTGCAAGTTTCATAATACTATTAACAGAACCTGATGCTTTTCCAAGCAATATGTTGGCAGAATAACCATAGTCTCATTCTTTGACTGTTTCTTCCTTGCTATGATATGAGGAATCATCGAGGGGTTGAATTAGATTTGTTTGAGTTTCCACTGTTGCAGAAGACTGTGGTTCATTTTCATCATCTTGAAATGGCACGATTGGTTCAAAAGATTCTACTAGAAGTGCTACTCTTTGTATTTAAGTAGGCACAAGTTTAGAAATAACCTTTTGGAGTGCATGGTCAAGCATCCATTCCTCAGCATTTTTTTCTCTTCCACTGTGTGGTGATTGAGAAAAACTTTTTTTGCATCTGAGTTAGCATCTGAATGAGAATGTTTTGGTCTTCATAGGTTGAAGTTTCTGACCTTCTCTAATGCCTTTACTAACCTTTTCAGGAGTATTAGCTTTTTCATATTGCTCCAGCTTTTTGGTGTTTTATGGTCAGGTTTGGTTCCCATCCCCTGTGCTGTTATCTCTTGTGCATGACTTCTGAAGTTGTCAACTTTTAGCCATGTTTCTACTTAAGGAGATTCTCTGGATGCTGATGTGTTCCCTTTCCCTTTTTGACCTTCGTTATTTTTTAAGTGTACATCATTTTAATATGCATTTTATCTTCTTAAGTGAATGACTAATGTTTTAGCTCATTTTCTATTGCAGATGATACTTGTAGTTGTAAATAAATATATTTTAGCTCATTCTCTATCAAGTTGCTTTTTACGCATTCTTTTTTGTCTATTTTTTTGTGTGCGTTTATATGTAGACATTAAGCAATTGGTTTGTCTATGGAAAGTTTTCTAAGTGGAAGCATTAAAATAGGATTTCAAACGACATCTTTGACTTACGTTACCTATAGCAAATTTTGGTGAATTAATTTCCTAATTATCAGAAATGTTGTAATATAATTTCTAAGAGGTCAATATCTGTATAAATTACTTGGGACATAGTTTGTTAAAGCAGTGAATTAGATTGGATTTGATGTTCTCTACAAAGTCTGATTTTGAATCATCATTGCGACTTCAATAAATCTGTCTGCTGTAGAAGATATGGCTTCAATGAACAAAAGTGTGACTGCTATGCATAATCTTTTTGATAATATGGCCATCATCATAGCTTTCATTTATAAGAATATTTGGAACATATTCTTTCTGTTTTGTAGTTGGTCCCAAGAAAATATTAGATTTGTTGGATGTTGCACGGCTAACCAGAGAAAATGTTGCTAGCCACTTGCAAGTATGAATCTTGTTCTTAATAATTGCTTAGGTGATACTATATTTACACTCCTTGAATATTCTCCTTTTAGACTGTCGAAGAATAAAGTGTGTAGCTGAAATGGATTTACTGTGAATGCATTGATAATATGTATGCTTGGATATATACCCCCCTACAATGGTTAAATGTTTGGTGTTATTTTTATTGAATAAATTGGAATATAACAACTTTAAACCCTCATAAAATATTAGTACTTATTCTGTTAGCAAACAGTTACCATAATGTCCGTTCCTTTATTGGAAGGCTTTTGTCTTGAAAGTAGATTTTGATTCCATCTCCTGCCGTTGACCAGATGGTTAAACTGGATTCTAAATGTCATCGGTGCCAGCAACTACTTCAACTGTTTTTGTCATAATTACTGGGATGAACATATAAATGAAATACGAATGTAAATAGCACGGGTCAGGCACTAACCTTTTTCCTGTTGCCTTCTTATGAACACCATGGTGAGTAGGTCTTAATGATTCACATCTGTCATGTTTTGGTTTAATGCAGAACAACAGGGATGGAAAAAGTTATAGCAGAAATCTACTATACACACATGGGTATTTAAGAAATGATAACTACTGTTCTAGGTGCCCTGACTTCTTTTGCTTAGCTTTTTTTTCCCCCAACCTACTCAAAATTTAGTTTGATTTATGAAGGGAATTTCATTAAATATGTTGTGTGAGCAACTTTCCTGCTTTCTTTATTATGAATGGTTTATTATACACAATTTATCTCCTATTTGCTTTTAGGAAGGGTCACCCCTGAAAGTGTCATTTACAGCTTTGGTAAAGATCTTCTAGGTCTGCTAAGTGGGAAGCGCATCCCTCCAAGATATTTAGGTGACAAACTTTTGCATTTCTACGTTTTATTGTTCTTTACCTGTTCATTTGATAAACAAATGCAGAAATTAACTATCTCGACTGAGAGCTTTTCTCTCTCTCATTCCCAACTCTCTTCATTCTTAAAGATGTCATGCTCATCCTCTGCTACGACTGAAGAATGCCTCTTCCTTCAAATATTCAAGATAAGGAGGGGAAAAAATTTCTTATGTATATTTTTATTCAAAATTGCTGTACTTTTTCAACGGTAGGTGTCAAGTTGGAATTTCCCATGTCGTGGATCAATTGATCATCATTCTTTGTGTGACTGTGTGAAATTATTAGATGTCAGTTCATATTTGTTTCCATAGGTGCAATTTCTTAGATATCAGATCTTACATTTCTTAACAAATTCTATAGGTTCAAAACAAAATATGAGATGCGAATTTTGTCATTCTAAGTCATTGCCTTGAAATTTGGCTACTTTTTATAGATTTCTTGCAATGGAAGTGCCAGTGGAGGCTTTCTTTCGTGGGGATAATTATCAGGGCAATAGTTTTGGTCATACGTTGAAAGTGATGTTGTTTTGTTATTTCCTATAAAGGGAAAAGTATGGAGATACCTCTATTTGAATTGGCCCTTTTGCATGAATAAAATTAATATGTACATTTTTTGCTGACCATTTGAGTTACCGATTTACAGGGTGTATATGATGATTCTCCAAGTATGTTTTTAACATCTCCGCTGTCCAAGAACTTTTAGCTATAAATATAGTCGAGGAACTTTTTGAAGACGGATTAGCAATGCTTGCTGAAAGGTAATCTATCATCCCCTTTTTTAGGAAATTTTTTTCAATTGATGAGTTTTGAAAAATCTCATGACAGTGCCCCTGCATATTGTATTCCTTCTTTGGACCTCCTTTTGTCCTCCCCACAGGATTCTTATTATGAAAATTTGAGGTTGATATATGGTTGGTACAATCAAACTTTCTTTTCCATTCCCTATTAATTATTTAGTATTTACTTCAGTTTCTTTAGAATCCGAACCTATTAAAAATCTTGAATATTTGTTCAATTTTTTTGCTTAGATAACCTCTAATTCTTTATTTGTCAAGTTCTTGAAGTGTTGAATGGTGTCAATTTCTTCTTTTATTTGTGCTTAAACTTCAACTCATTGCTTGCAACTTTTTTGTTCAAGTAACCGCTAATCCTTTCTTTCATATTTGTTAAAGGGAATGACGTGAGTTTTGTTGAAAGTGATAAGTTGTCGAACTATTCAAGGGTGAGTGTTCCTTTATTCATTAGTGTTGACTCCACTTTTTTTTCCATCTAGAGGAGTCTCATGGCCTGATTTAGTGTAAGTGTCATTGTTGAACATTATTTAACTGCCACCTTGTCATTGCAAACAACTTATATTGGAATGCATCTCAACATATACATGTCTTCTTCTTCTCTTTCCTCACTTGCAGAAGCAAGAGTTTCGTGAAACTGTGAATGTGTTTTTACTTCAACTTATTTTGCCTGGATTTGCAAAAATCTTATTCTTTAATAACTAGAAGGTACAACTTTTGTGAGTTTCTGATTTTTTCCGATATATGGAGTAGGATCTTTTTGGGTTGAGTTCCAAAAACGGTGCTGGGACCATGAAAGGGCATGCTGCTGATAAACTAAAGGTCCAAGGTTGGTATCATTTTTATGTTTTTTTCCCCCGTAACAAAGGAAACTTTGCACTTCTAAGCTTATGTCGATTTCGCAATTGATGGAATTATGACACTTGAAAGCTATGCATTTGCTTAGAGTTTTTTTTCTTGGTCTGTTGTTATTATTTTCTTCTTGGAATTTTATTTTATTTTCTACTTTTTTGTTTATAATTTACTCATGAGTTATGAAAGAGGAGAAAGGTTGAAACTTTTGAGAAATTTTTTAGTTGTGTGATTCTGTTTTCTCGGAAACTAAATGGTCATGTCAATAAGGGGACTTCTTTCAGTTCCGTTTATGGGTCTTTTGACACATTTTTTTCTAAGTTTTTACTATCAATGGACTGGTATTTATTTTCTCAGAAATTGAAATAAGTAAAAACGAAGAAGGAAAAGAATAATGCAATTGTACCCATATGCAGTAGAAAATATTAGTTATTATTGTTGTGGCTTTTATTGTTGGTTTGCTTTGATTTCCCTCTCTGTGGATAAGAACAAGAATCGTATGGTTCCTAACAGTCAGTTAATTTTATTTCACATTCTTTGATTAAATGGGAATGGATTTTATGAGCTTTTTGTTTTCAATTTTTACTTAAAATTACCTTTGGTAGACATTGACTCGACTATTTTTTGCACCTAGAGGAAACTCATGGCCTGATTAAGTGTCAAGTATCATTGTTGAATGTCATTTAACCGCACACCTTGCCAATGCAAACAGCATATACTGGTCTTAATCTCAATGAGCATTTCTATCGGGCTCGAGGACTTGGTTAACTTCATTACATTATGGTATTGTTTAAAGATTTTATTAAATAAGGTTCTTTGTAATATTCACATAATGCAGTTTTACTTTCCTGGTATTTTATCCTGCCCATGCTGGCCTTATTAGCTATTTCTACTAACTCATTTGATTTTAACATATAAATTTGATCTACATTATTAAAGGCAATGGTTGTCTTTTTAGTGCAGGGCTATATGTAAAATAAAGTACATTGGATAATTATCTACCATTTTATTGTATAATGTGATCAAGATGTAGATTAAAATGCTAATAGTACTGGAAAGAGATATCTTGATTTTTTATCTATGTCTGCTACATTTTTTTAGAGAGTTCATGCTTTAATTTGACTTTTGTTGCTTTTATTTTCTATTTTTTTTCATGATAGGTTTGTTTTGTTTGGCTATACTTTTATCCCTGTGTAGTTTTCTTCTACTTTTATATCTTGGTATTGCTAATATATTCTGGGTTGGCTGCGTTCATATTGTTTTGTCTGCATACTATGAGATGTGAAATTTGTATGTCCCCTGTATGGTTGCATGTAAATGAGAGTAAGAGGTGAATCAATGCTGTGAATTCAATAGCAAGGTTTTGCAGGAATAAATAGTATATAAGAGAGGTGAATGTATGGTCTTGCCTGCATGTGTGGTTGTGCCGTTCCATTAGATTTAGAAGTAATTGGCTCTAAAGGAACACTCTCTTTATGCTTATTTTTTCAACATTCTTGTGATTTTATTAATGTTATCTTAATTGAATGCCAATTTTATTAACGGGTACATCTCTAACATGCTCTGTTCCATGATTGCATCATATAAAAGATTTGTTTTTGTGCTTGCCATGAACCAAGTCCCGATGAATGGTCTTAATTGTAATCAATATTTTTTGTTGTTTTCTTTAAAACCAACTGGAAATCTTAAGCACGTTAAAATATATATTATATATCATAGAGTAATGTATATTTTTTTATGTACTATGTATATTTCAATATGTTTATTTTCTGATATGTTTTGATTAATTATTAAAGTATTATATTTTAAATATATCTTTATTGTCATTTATGCTTTGACATAATGTTTAATTAAATATTGCATTCAAGCGTGGTGTTAATGATTTATATGCCTTGCTATTTATCTAAAGTGAATGGAAGCCTAATTGTTAGGTACATTGATATCTTTCTCTTTTATCATTAGTGTAAGATGTATAATGTTTACTTTTATATAAGTCAATATCCAAATCTCATACTATGAGATATATAGCTTTCATTATTTTGCTGTTTATTTTGTTCTTATTAATTAATTTTAACTACATATTATTTAATCAGTTATTTTAGAATAGTGTATATTTAATTGGACAACATATCTTTTAATGATATCTCATATTTATATTAATTATTAAATTAATTTATATGAATTTCTCTGTAATTTTATTTAATTGTGCAAATCTAACTTTCTCAATGTCTTTGGGCTTCAGTACCTAATTTTAGGGTACTACATTTGTAATATTATATTTTTTTATTTTGTGTAGAGTATAATCATGAAGTAGAATAGTTAAATTACACCACAATAATATATCTTATACTGATCGTTATGATTATCGAATGAAAAATATTGCAGATACTCTTGCTACTTTTTTTTATTATTATCATGTTACTATGATGTCTGTATTGTTTATTTCATAGGTCTCTTCAATTGACAAGTTAATTTTTAATTTTTTAATTATTTGTATTTATTTTAATTTCTTGAATTCCTCTGTGCATCACACGGGTGTTCTACTAGTAAAAATAAAAATAAAAATAAAACATTTTCAGTATTTGGCTATTACTCATTTACTCCCACAGGAAAAAGACAAGCCATCCTTCTTAGCCTTCTCCAAAATCTTCCTTTTTCTTTTTCTTCTTCACTGAAGCTTTATTCAAATGAACTAGCCACACCAAGGTCCTTGACACTTACTATATTCCCTACTTCTTGAAGCCTTTGTGAAACCAAATGCCATGTCTTGACACACTCACAAACTCTCCACCATCTTTTCCAAGCCTGCAACTTAACCCATTGTCATCAAGATCCCGCTACCCATACCAGAAAAAAAAAGGAAGAGGGGGGAGAGCCATCACCAAAGCTTCTCTCTTCTGCCAACCAAGAGCTATCGCCACTTAGCCAAGACCGTTTACCTATGCCGAGTCTACCCATATTTTTTTATAATTTTTGGTTCAGATCTACGGTTCTTGTATCTGTGCAAGCTTGTGAAAACTAGGGTTCAATCTGAGAGGTTTTCTGGTTTGCTTTGCTTTATTCGAAAGAAAGAGTAAAGATAAAGATGTTTGGGAGGGCATTGAAGAAACGCTTTTCAGGATGCTGCAAGCTTCAATGCAGAGGAAGCAATGGCCACCAAAAATGTTTGCAATGTTCTTAATCTCATTTGTTTTCTTTTGTGGCGATCTTAATCATTGTATTGTTGAAGCCAATTTGTGAATCTTGTTTGTTCAGACAGAGGTTGAGACCAAGAATCAAGAACTAAAGCATATTGATTGGAGGCACTTTGAAATCTAGGGCATCTCCAAAAACGCTTCTTAGGATGATTGCAATAACACCAGGTACTTTGATTTGAATATATTGATAAAAGAAATTTTCTTTAGAATTTTATGTGAATAGGAAAAGAGAGCTGCCAAATTCAAATATTGTTGTTTACTTTGACTTATGATTGGTATGTATATTATTAGATGTGCACAACCTGCTTAGTGCAGTATGGTAATCATGCATGTCTCTGTCTCCTATTGTTTGTTTTGTCATGGTGTGGTTGAAGTTTTGATTCTTACCTGTTTTAAAATTAATGGATATTTTGTTTTCGTTAATCTTGAAATATTTGTCTTTGAAGAAGGTAACTTTCTAATATTCCAGTTTTGTTTTTTCAGCATGCTAGACGTATTGAGTCATGATTGGTGTTGAATCCCAATCTATCTGTATAAGTTTTCAAACAATAACTATGAATTTTTGAGTCTTGATTATGTACCCATAATTTATAGAAGGGGAATCAAACCATTTTTTGAAGAACAAATGGATAACTTAAATTATGAAACTTGTACAAACAAGAAGTTGATGTTGGGGTTGATCTATCGAAAAAAAATAGTACAAAGTTATGAATTCTGGTTATAAAAATTTGGAGTCCACATCTGACCATAAAACTATTGTTTTCATCCCTTTACCCTTCCCATTGATTCTCAGTGCAAAATAATAAAATTATTATTTTTCCATGACATGGAAAGCAAAAAAAATTTAGAAAAACATCATTTGCTGAATTTTTTTTAATAACATGAGTTCAATTTCCCAATCGCAAGTTGAACAGCTTCTTTGGAGCTTTGGGTCACCATTGATTGGTCTAATATTAGTTGTTTTGAAGTGTAAGCATGTCATGTTATATACCTTGCATTGAGTTGTTTTAAATTATCTTGGTTTCGTATGGTTCACCCAAAGCTAAGGACATAACCTTTGTAACGCTTAAATAGGCAGAACAGATTATTTTCATTCCCTCTTATAAAACTTCAAATTGAATGGGTATGTTCTCTATTGACATTATATTTGTGGCAGGTATAAATTAGATATTGGAATTTTAAAATTTCAAGTTCTTTTGTGGTGACATTATATTGGGTATGTGTTCTTATGATTTTTTTTTTTCCACTCGTTTGTGTTTCGGGTTATATATTGCATGTATAAACCGTTTCTATTAGTATACCTATTGTTATTTGATGAGTATCTAAAAAACTGTCCTTCTTCTTTGATTGTTAAAATGGTTGTCATGGAATGTTTAACTTTACCTTCTTTTCTACTCTTTGTTAATTTTTTACACTACTATCTTTTGGATATTTTCTGTGTTTAGGAGTTCAAGTGCATCTAAAAAAATGTTGATCATGGTTTGTAGTATCAAAAAATAAATCTTAAACTCGTTTTTTGTCATTAATGTTGATCTTCTAGTGACCGAGTTATGTGATACTTGCAAAGCCTTGAGGAGAGCCCACCAAGTCCAAGAAGTGGCTCAACTATAGATCATAAGAACAAATGATCCTTGACACCCACTTTCTTATTTTTTTTTTCAATTTTCTTTCTTCAATTATTCTTACAAAAAACAGAAACTGTTTATGATTGTAGATCTTTTAAGTCAACTGCATCTGGACTGAAATGTATTGTGTTATGATATTATTAAAGGATGTGGGTCTGCTCTAAATATTCTCAATAAATTTGTTTCAAATTTACCTTTGCTGTATTTTTTTGTTTAACTGATGACACAAATGTTAAGTTAATATTGTGAAAAATTATGGGATTAACTGTTTGACTTTACGCTACTAAGCACCCTTGCAATGCAGTTCGTACAATGCTGATAGAGACAAGCAACTTCATGCAACAAAACCAGAACATGATGATTTGCAGGTATCTTATTTTGTGACTTATATAATAATATCTATAAGTTAAGTTCTTAGTTCATTGGTAAAATGAATATCTACATAGTTATTATTGTTGCAAGATTATATTGCCACATTGTATCATAGTTCACAGTGCAGTTTCTAGTGACATTTTGGGTTTGAGTAGCATACTTATTTTTTGGCCAAAAAAATTTAAGACATTTTATAAAAGGGTATTGAATAACTTAACTGTCAAATTTAAGACATTTTACACCACTATCTTTTGGATATTATCTGTGTTTAGGAGTTACAGGTGCATCTAAAAAAAATGTTGATCATGGTTTGTAGTGTTCCAATGATGGAGTAAAGTTATATTGTAGTTAAACTTTTTTTTTGGTACTTACGGTGGCTAAGCTTTATTGGCTGGAGCATTCTTGCATATTTATGCTATTTCAAAATAAAAATTGTTCTTTCAGTCATTAAATTTTTCTTTCAAGCTGTATGCATAAATTTGTGCTATAAGACATAAGTGCATTAACTAGCTCAATGCTCTTTCCCTTTCTAATATGTAGGACAGTTAGCTAAATGAGAACTGATGGTTGTGAAGTAGTGGAGATATTAGTAAATCCTTGCTCCTTTAAGGTACATCAAATAAAAAGGAAACTAATTATTATGTTTTATTGAGGATTTTTTTTGACATTGTACTTCCAGTACCTATCCGATTGATTGAATTGATTCAATTATGATAAAAAATTGACAAGGTATTACTTAGTTGCTTAAAACTACAATGCTCATGGTTCTTTTCAAAATTTGACAGATGAGTATATGACTTTATGATTGGTTGTAGCTAAATATATAAATATGCCTTCAGCAATAACTATTATTTTGTTATTTGAAATTGGTCTCTGAATGGTTTTTTGTTCTTTAGTTGCTGGAGCCACATGCCAAGTCTAAAATTAACTATATTAAATCAACTAAGTAGAATATTGAACTATTTGTTGTATATTTGATATGTAGGAGGCTGCTTGTTTACCTTCAAAGGCCAATGCAATGCTGTCATGATACTGCCCAATAAATAACTATTAGGATATCTAATCTGAGTACAAAAATGGTTGGTTTGCATCATGTGTTCATGTTTCATGGGTTGTTGGTTGTGCTATAAATTAGTTATTTTTTTATAGGAAAAACTTCTGCTTCATATGGTCACTACACTTGATAATGCTTTTGTTCATGGCATTACTATTGCCATTTCTCTACTTTCTTTTTCTTATTTTTTTTCGACCTCATTTAATATGATATTAATTGCTTCACTAGCAAAAAAAAAGGAGGCTATTTTTGTCTGAACAAGTGAATTGTTAATACAATAAGCACATAAGCAAGTGGCTCGTGCAATTGCACGTGTACTATGCTAGTTTGCAATGGCCACTAACATGGTTTGCAATGTTTTTAATCTTCTTTGTTTTCTTTTGCGGCGATCTTAATCATTGTACCATAGTAGCCAATTTGTGAATCTTATTTGTTCAGACAGAGGTTGAGACCAAGAATCAAGAACTAAAGCATATTGGGTTTGTGTATACTAAACTATTGATTGCCGACCTTTCTCTATAGTCACGAAGTCATGGTCTGTGCATGTAGCAAGAGTTGCAGTATTCTGTGCTTGATGTTTGGATTGGGTGAATATTTTCTTTTATCGGAACTGTGAAAGTGAGTGTTTTGAGTTTGACTTTGGTTTCTATGTTTTTGATTTTGATGTTCAATACTTAGGTGTCTGTTTTTGCGGAAGCATAAAATGCAGATTAAGGAATAGATCTAAAACATGTCCTGAACAATCTCTTGTTTTACTCTTTTTTTTGCTTATAAATTTTTTGCTGATGTACTGTTGTGGTCTGTTGATGTGTCTGCTGGTTTAAATCAATGTTTTTTGAAAAAATTGTTTGTGTGAAATATTTTGAAGATATGTGTGTGCTTTGTTTGTTGATAAGTCTAAGTGCTGATTTTCTACTGTTTAGAACATTTTGGGCATTGATTTTTAAATGTTTTCTGACCAGTCTGCATGTTTTGTTTTGTAAAGAGTTGAAGTTCTCAATTGCTTAAACTTGCATAAGTAATTGAAAATCCGCATTCTATTTTGATCTGGCAGCACCTGTTGTCTCCTTCATAACTTGTGTTGTACATGTTGAAATCATGCACTGTTTGTTGCATTGTGAAGTTAAGGTAGAAGACATGCATCTATAAAATTTTCAGATTTCATCCCTTAATTGTTTGATACCAATTTGTGCCCAAAGTGAGTGTTATATTTTGCTGAACTCATTTACTGGCAGCATGTGTATTTTTGGGCATAAGATGTGCTACACGAGTCGGAATCACACACTTTCAGTTGCATTTGAAAGCTAACATGTAGGCCTTTGACCTGCAAAAATTTCATATTTTAAGTCTTTTTTCATGAAGTATCAGATTGCATTTAAGTGTGTCATCTTCTACTTACCGTTTGTGTAAAACCTTGCATTTCAAGTAATGTGAAATCTGTGTCAATTTGTTGTACTTGCTGTATTAAAGATTTGAGCTGAAGATAAGTGATGAAATATAGAGCACAGTCACATTGGCACACAAATATATTAATCATTAATAAAATAGCATTGTACTTTGATTGACCCTTTTGGGCATTCTTACTTTTCTGTAAGGCTGCTACTTTGATTTAATCCTTAAATATAGAGCATGCAATTAGTATGCTTAATTGAGCTTATATTTAATAATTTTTTTCATTTTACTTATATTTATAAATGTATGATTCCAAGATATATTCAATGCATGTTGTTAGGATCTCATGTGTGAAGGTTTGTCACATCACATATGCCAGTTAAGGGGTTCTATGCAACTTGGCAATAAAGAATAAGTATCACCTAGACAGTCCTGCTTTTAATTGAAGTTTGCTTCTAATAATACCTTTTTTAAAATCAAAATAGAAAAAAATCTAGCCAGTTGTTTTAGAATGGAAAATGGGTTACTTTCACTACGAGGCGTGGATACAACAAGGGAATGTCTCCTATGGAGGGCAAAATGAATACAGTAACAAAAATATCTTTTGCTATATGGTGAGGAGAAAAAGCAGCTAGTGATTCCTTCTCCTCCCCCTCTTGCTCTTGTCTTTCTTGCTCCTGATCCAAGGTTCTTTATATAGGCGGAGCTTGATGACTAGAGTAAACTTTTACGCGAAGCTTTAAATGCCTTGCTGGTTGTTGACTTCAGGCAGGGCAGCGTGTCTGGTGGCAACTTGTTTCTGGTTCAGTAGTTTAGGCTGATTTCAGACAACGGTTACATGTTAGAAAATGACACGTCAAAGAGTCAAATCTGTTGGCGTGTGTCAATGACTAAATGACGCTTAGCGGGCAGAAGATTCTTTTACCATTCCCAGCATAAGAGACAACGGTCTTTAGTTCTTTCATAACTTAAAAGACTTATCTAGCAAAATGAAAAATGCTCAGATCTTGGGCACAGAGGTTGCCTTATCCAATTACATGTTAAAACACCAGTAAAACTGGAGAATTAAAGAAGACAAAGAAGCAAAATAACATGCTATGTACTCGTTTGGGGACCTCATTTTTGTAGCAGATAATTAAGTGAATCTAAGAACATTTTAAAAAGTGCTTATTATAAGATTTCTGAAAAGTCATTTTTCCACTCATGATGAAGTAAAAATCATTTATTGGAAAAATCTCTCAAATTTTAAAGAAGTTATTGGATTTTAAGATTATAATATCACCATAACACTGTAACATAAGGCACATAGTTGTTTTAAATCACATGAGTCTTGACAAAGGACAAATGCTTAATTATTTATGATAATGACTCTAGTTCTTGATGAGTTTCTTAGTCTTGGGCAGTGAATGGGACGTTTGTCTCTCTTTTTTAAGAGTCATACCTTGTTTGAATGCTGAGAAAAAATAGAGAAAAAGAAGAGGTAACCTCTACCTTTTTGATATTTGAAGATTACTTTTAGTTTTGTGTGTGGGTATTTTATAGTACAGGTATAAATGCTATATAAAGTTGTTATACTTCTTTTTGGTGATACTACGTAGTTCAATATCTAAGCTAGATTGGAATAATTAAACCCGCCTGTTCTCTAGACTTTATTTTTGTTCATCATGGCAATTTGGTTTTGTTCAACCCATCTCAATTTTGCTTTTTTTCTGAAATTTTTTTTGTTAATTTTTTATTTGGCTTCTTGGCTTAGTAAAAGTTGTATTTGTTATTTGAGATTGTCAGTATATAAGTTAAGGTGTTTGAGATATGTTTTTTTCTTAAGACTCGGCATTTTGCAAGCCTGATTATATGTTTCCATTGCTATAATTATCATCTGAAACTATGTCCACATTACTATAATGATCTAAAATATAGCTTAATGCTCTTGGAATCCTTAAAGAAATGTGACATAAGTCTTTTTTTTTTTTATCAAGAATCCTTAAATGAAATACAACTTAATTCCTTAAAAACCTTAAGGAATTTTAAGACAATGTAAACTTCTCAAACTTTAACCATGTGAGAGAGCATTTAATAATCATTCTATATAACAGGTTCTTGAAGACTACGTAGGGACCATATATGAAAACACCCCAGCTGCATAATATTGAAGAATTTAGCTAAAGAACCAATTTCTATGACTGATGATAGATTTTCAACCAGTCTGTTAAATTTCAATAGGTTAAACTTTCTATGGTTGATAATAGATTTGATCCATATGGAGGATTACTACAAGCAGTTACATTTAAGTTAAAGCAGCAAGTAGGCTATGCATTACATTTTGCTTTTATTGTCCTGCACAAGTTGATTCTATAACCTTTTGTTGTCATCACCCCAGGTTCAGTTCACCCTCTAATCTAACTGATGTTGGTCCTGTATCTGTTCCAATTTTGAGCAGAAGTGACCCTTTTTCTTCTCCATTCCTATCTTTTTTAACAAGTCTAGTGGAACCTTATAACTTACTAATGAACAAAAAAAAATGATGTTTCTCTTTTAGCTTTACATGTGCAAGTTTAATAGTTTATGTTTTAGCTTTACATGTACAAGTTTGAGTGTCACTGAGCTTTAATGCATTCCTTTTATTCCTTTTTCTAGAGCCCTATTAGTTTAGTACATCTTCTCACAAAATTAGCTAATAACTTTTTGGTATATGAAAGTCATCCATAGTTATACTATTGATTGATGCATTTTGTGAATCCAAAAGCTTAGTTATATGCCTACTTCCTTTGATGTAAAGAAACAGAAAAGATAACTTTTGGATCAACATCCTTTGTTGGACTGTAGTTGCTTCTTTCTTATCCATGAACATGACCTTTGCTTCTTCACTTATCTCATTAGTGTGCTTGCAATACTTACCATATTTTTTATTTGCATCATATGATTGCTCTTGAAGTTGAGAATTGTTAGCAATGATATTTACTATTTATATAGCCATATTTCTAGATTAATTGCTTTTGATGTTGCATTACCTTGCCTCCGTGGGGAGGTCACTCTGTTACGGTTATGTCAACTTTATATCTCCCAAAGACAATATGTATAAATTCTGAATAAATTACAACTTTCTTTTTGTTTAGTCAATGATTCTTTTGCTTCTCTAGGTTCCCTTGCTATGGTATGTTCCTCTGCCTCTCCATTTCAAGCTTGCATGAATCTAAAACAGGGGAGAACTGTAACCACCCTCGTAGTAAATAGGAAAAACTAGCTATACAATTAATTATATCGGCAAGGGGAAACTTACAAGTAACCACTTTTCTGTATAGTTAATTCCAACCAGTATAATTATATTGCCTTATGTAGTCTAAAAAATCACTAAGCCTTCATTAAGCATTACTAAACTCTAAGAAAGGAGTTGTCAATTTATTTTAATAAATCCTTGATTTAGGCAATTCCATTCTTGAGAATCTACATAGTCCAAGAGACCTTACCTTAGAACCGGCTAAAAGAATCAGTGATTACTTATCTCGGAGACTCGGCTAGATTTCTGCCATCCTGAAATCTGTCACCAATTTATTCTTTTATTTACACACTTCTAGATCCAATTTCCTGTCTTACCGGTTTTCTTGAATTTTACTTGAATGATTTATCCTAGTTAAGATCCTTGTCAAAGTGTCAAGGCAAGTTAAGAATCCAAGTGAGGTTTATTAATAGATTTCGTGCCAAGTTCACTTGTACGTTCAATTCATACAACATATACTAAATTATCCAATTAGTAATGTAAATTAGCAATAACAAGCATAAGTTAACACAAGACAAAGGTAGTTCCATCTTCATTTTACATGGCTTAAAAGCCTTGATTTCGTTCATGGCATAGTGAAACATGTCTTGTTATATTTACAACATTAAGCAAATTACCTACAGTAAATTGCCTAAACAAAATTTCCAAGACTTCTTGACATAAGCCCTAATTACTACTATTTACATTCTGTTGATCAAGTGTCAACTACATGGAACCGGATATCCTTGATCACTTTTACATGACCACCGTCCTCCACAGAATATAACCACTCCCACTCAATTTCAATTATTATGGTAGTGTTCCCCATTTCTCTTCGATTCTGAAAAACAGTAAGATTAGGGTAAGATTATACAATCTTAGTAGGAAACGAGCATCAAAATAAAACTCATACTTAATAAATCAAGTGGGAAATTTCACAAACTTTTTCTTTCAAAGCATACTATAATAAAGATAGAGAATGATATGAACTTCAATTTGTAAACACAAAATATTAATCATAACTTAGAGAAGGTTTTCAAGAATCATTCATACTCAACCACTTTCAAACATAGGTCTTTCAACCATAGGTCTTTCAAACCAATTCTTTCCATTCTTCCCTCCATGAGGGCTGCCTTATAAACATAGGGAATTCTCATCATCTCTTAAGATGATACATAGGCCAAAGGCCACTCCACCAATATGTCATCTAACATAGTTTTTAGTGGTGAGTCTTAGTTCAATTGAAACCAACTCAAGGTTACATATCATAAACCTTCTTGAAATGATTCTTCCTTCTCAAAACCGTGGCCATACATAACCATAAAATATGTATACAAACATAATCATTTAAAACAGAATACTTAAGCTAATTTAAATGTCATAAGTTCCTAGTTAAGCATAGGAATTTCATGGTAGTTAAGTAAGGTAAGTCAAGTATCTTTGATAATTTCTAATGCTAGTAATAAAATAGGTTATGAAGCTATTCCTACTCCTTAATACCTTGCCAAACCGTGATCATTTAGAAGCACAGAAAATCAAGTAAGTAAATGGTTTAAGCAAAAACAGATTGGTTAGAATCATACTAGGAATTCATACTAGACTAGTCTTGTTTAAAATTAGTGTATGAAATCTAAATTCTGTGGGACTTTAACAGAAACCTTCCAAGCTTAAAATCAATGAAAGGAAGGTTAGAAATATGAGAAAAACAAGCCAAGAAGGAAAAGAAAATAAAACAGATTTGGTTAGGATCATGCTAGACTAGTCTTGTTTAAAATTAGTGTATGAGATCTAATTTCTGTGGGACTGTAACAGAAACTTTCCAAGCTTAAAATCAATGAAATAAATGTTAGAAATATGAGAAGATCAAGCCAAGAAAGAAAACAAAACAAAACAGAATGGTCCTTGCTTGATTGAAGGAAATGGTGAGTGAGATGAGCTTGCTTCCTACCCTTTCTTTTTCCTTACTTCTTCTCACGTCCCTCTCCTTCTGTTTTGTGTGTGCAGGAGCTGTGTGTGTGTGCACGTGAAGTGTGTGTGTGTTAGTGTATAAGTAAGCTAGGTTAGCTAAGTGGAAGAAAGCTAGGTGTTAGGACATAATCATGAAAATTCTCCCAACATAATGATGGGAATATGGCATAATTACCTTGGCTTTGTCATAGCCATGATTTTGTCTCAATGCAGAATATTCTCTGCATGTTTGGCTTCTCTTTGGTAGCGTGGCCAGCAGCCACATTTCCTTCCCAATTAACGTGTCCTAGTGCATGAAATTTGCTTTCTAAAAGTGCATTCTTTTGTTTAGTTCATGTGCATCATGGTCTTGTGTCTTCAAAGCGCAGATTCCTCTCTTAAATTCATGCATGTAGACGTGTAGGTGTGCATGTGTTCTTCCAAGAACAGATTCCTTCCTTGACTTCAACGTGTGAGTGTGCATGTATAGGTGCTGTTTTTTTTTTTTTTTTTTACTTTAAAGTGCAGAATTTGTGTGATGTTTCTTTATTAATTCCTAGTGTGTGTTGTGTCATTTGTGTGTGTATTTGGCTGCCATGGTGCAGCAAGTGTGTGTGTCAACGTGTTATCAAGTGTGTCAAAGTGTTAGTGTGTGTGTCAAGGTGTTAGAGTGTGTATGTGTCAAGGTGTGTGTGCGTGTCGATGTGTCACGGTTTTGATGTGCAGATTTTTGCATGAATTAGTTCATGTGTCTTGCTTCTAATGTGTATATGTGTCTATGTGCTAGGTGTATGATTCTTATGCTTAGTGAAGTGTCATTGTGTGAACTTGTGTAAATCATTTTCTTTACTAAGTTTAATGTGTCTTAGAAATCTTAATTTGATAATCTAGGCCTTAGGTATTAGTTTGATTTTAATTGGTTCATGTGACTTGTAGAATTAAAAGTTTAGAGATAGCCTTGCTTTACTAAGTTTTAGCTATGTTATTTTGATTGAAAGTCTAACTATAAATTAGCTTACAAAAAAGCCTAGTTATCCTCCCCAAGTCACCCTAAGGTTTATTTTTCTGTGTTTTGTTCTTTCACCCTTGGGGGTGCAAATTAAGATGTTACAAGAACAAAATGACCTAGCCTTTTGGGTTTCTCACCGACATATATTGTAATGGTTCTGATGAGTGAGTGGTTCTGTTTTGTCCCCAGCCCTTTTTGTTACTAATTTTTTTCTTTTCTATTCCATTTTGCTTTAATTTTGTTGGAATCTTATGGATGTTCATGTTTTATGTTCTTGTTTTTGGGAAGAATTGTGTAATAGTGGTGTTACAAGTCTAATAATGGTATCACATTTGAAGGTGTTTTCAATTCAACAAGGTTTTGCTTTTTGATATTATAAAACATTATGATTGGTTAGTAGATGAGAATTGATCCCATTTGACATTTGATGAACTGTGGAGCATGGGCAGCCAAGCTATCTTCATGCTCTGAGGTTTTGTTTAATTGTCTACATGGTTAGATGCTGTGCTGCTCAAATTGCGAATGTAGGTCTTCTCTACAAGTAAAGGTTTTCATTCAAGTCCTTATTCAATTTAATTTAGCACTTATGTCCACTTTCATTGTCTGTATATGATGCAAAATCTATAGCATGCCATTTTATTTTGTAATAAAATTCTGGATTGCAATTCCAATGCCTTGATTCCTTGATGTTGTTCCCAAATTGCGAATCATTGGAGCATCGCCGTGAGTGGTGGACGATGGTGTTTGGTAACATACATTGATTTGAAGTTAATTAATTCTTCTCTTATAACAGCAATTGGGTTGATAATCACTTTGTTAATGTTTTGTCACCTAACCATATTCTAAAAATATATTCTCAACCCTGAGTGACTTTCCAGGGAACCATAAATGAATTTATTAGATTGAGTTCCTTAACATTGTGAACAATGTACCTTTGGCCTATATTTAGACTAGAAGAGTTCCCACTAACTGTAATTTTTTTTCCTTATCAATGTGAACATTGTTCATTTGAAGCCAGAAAATGTGTTACTCCCAAATGATTAGAGATTAAAGGGGAAATCTTTCTCCTTAGACTTGCGATGGGATGAGATTTTTTTAATGGTGGTGTTCAACACATAAATTCTTCCAGCGAATTTTTTTTATAGATATTATTAGTATTATAGAATAATTGGAGAGCTATTTTGTATTACAATTTTTATTTTATTTTTCCTTTGTTTGGTGCTTGGTCTAACCAGGAAGTTTTATCCTCTTTGTCTTTATATCTGATAGAGTTCTAGGAATGAATAAGGTAACGAGGATTTTATTCAATCAGAAAGAAAGAGTCAGAGCTCCTACATTCATATCCAGAGCATATGCTCCTAAGAGAAAAGATACCTTTCTCTTTCTACAACAACCAAATGCATAACTGACTTTCACTATTCCCTCATTTCCTATATTCCAGGCCCTGGGCCTCTCAGAGTTCAGGCCCACATCATGATCTGGTGCTCTATCACTTCCTGCCTCTGAAAGGACTGCCTTGTCCTCAAGGCTGAAATGAGGAAATTGACTGTACAAATTAAGTTCATCTTCCCAAGTAGCATCCTCCACAGACAGCCCCTTCCACTGCACCAAAAGCTGCTTGATTTGAAAGCCATTCTGCATAACGTCCCTACTGGCCAGCACCTTGTCAGGTTCCATACTATCAGTGGATTCCACCTCCAAGTCAACTGGCAGATTTGCTTTTGCAGTATACTCCCTAATAGCCTTCTTTAATTGCGATACGTGAAAATCGGGTGGGCCTTAGAAGACAGAGGTAGTTGTAGCTTGTAAGCCACCTCTCCGAATTTCTTCAGCACCTGAAAAGGACCATAAAATCTCGGTGCGAGTTTCAGATTGATGCAACGCACCACAGATTGCTGCCTATGTGGCCGCAATTTAAGGAAAACCAGTCCCCTATGTTAAAAGTCTGCATCCTCCTCCCCTTGTCAGCATATCTCTTCATCTGCTCTTGCGCCTTAGCTAGGTTGTACTTCAATTGCAATAAAGCCTCATCTCGCTCTTGGAAATTGGTGGAGGTTTTCTGCCATACACTGCCTCAAATGGGGTCATGCTGGGGGAAATATGGAAGGTGGAATTATACCAAAATTCAGCCCATGGTAGCCAACCCAACCAACTTTTAGGCTGTTCAGAGATAAAACACCGTAAGTATGTTTCCAAACATCAATTCACCACCACAGTTTGTCCATCAGTTTTTGAGTGATAAGAAGAGAATTTCAGCACAATCCCTTGCAGTTTGAATAACTCCACCAGAAAACACTAACAAACAATGGGTCTTTGTCACTGAGAATGGAGCTTGGAACACCATGTAGCCTTACTACTTCTTTGGCAAACACAACAGCAACACTCTTTGCTGTGTAAGGGTGTTTAATTGAAATAACGTGGGCATACTTTGACAAACGATCCACCACCACAAGGATATCCTCAAAGCCTTTGGATTTAGGCAACCCAGTAATGAAATCAAGAGAAATATCCTCCCAAACTTGAACTAGGATTGGCAAGGGCTGTAGTAGCCCGTAGGGTGATGCAAAGATAGTATTTTTGGTGCTGGCAGATATCTCATGCCCTCACAGATTCTCGAATTCTCTTCTTCATACCAATCCAATATATTTCCACCTTACCCAAGTCCTTCAACCATGCAACCCCTAAAATTACATCCAAGCCTCCCAGATCCAGTATGTAAGCATCTATGGTGATGTTGATTCCATCCAATTGAAGCCTGAGGTTTGAAAATTTTCCTCGGGTTGTCACACTGTGACCATCACCCAACCGAATACCCATTTCAGGAGTCGTGGTCACTGGTAGATCTAGAGTCGTAGCGACATGGGCAGAAACAAAATTGTGGGGGCAGAAACAAAATTGTGTGAAGCCCCACTATCTATCAGCACCGGCACTGAGACCATACATGACCTATCAACCGCATAGTCTTGGCTTCATCTTAAACTTCACTGAGCACCCCGCAGAGCTCCATCGCCTGACACACTAACACTTCCTCTTCTTTAGGATCATCAACTTCATGCGCGAGGATCTCCCCTGCCTTTGTTGTGGCCTCATCGTCATCGAGGATCATGAGCCTCAGTTGCCTCTCGAGGCACTGGTGTAGGGGGTGGTATTTGTCTCCACATCGGAAGCACAACCCACATGCTTTTCGGTCCATGAGCTCTGGGTACGTCAAGTGCTTAAAGCCCAAACTCTGGCCGATCCCCCATCAACTTTCTTCACATTTAGGTTGGGCTCCTCTAGCTTGGCCAAACCCACTGTTTACACGGTTTGGGCCGCTTGAATGTGGTGTTGAGCCACTAATGGGCCGAGTGGCATGAGGCCCAATTTATGCTTCTCTTCCTCAGGAGTATCCTCTGAAGCCACGTGATGAGGCCCCAATTCCTCCTCCTGGAAACCAAGCTCCCATTGTTCCCTGCATCTCCCTCTCCACATCTCAGGCCAACTTCATCGCCTGAGACCGGGTATGCAAGTTAAAAGTGCACACTCGTAAGAGCAACTCTACCCGAAGCCTGCCCATGAAGAAACCAAGGTATTGCTCTTCCAAAAAGTGGCCCACCTGCGATGAGATGTACTCAAATTCAGCTATGAACTCGTTGACACTTCCATTTTGCTGGAGATCCATCAATTCTTCGAATGGGATATCATTCTGTCACCCCCTTGTTCCTCTCGATCATGGCTTGTTTCAGCTTAAGCCATGTCAAGTGGTCCTCTGTCTCACTCAGCAAGTTAAACCAATGGATGGTGGGTCCTACCATGCTGAGGTTAGTCAGCTTGACCTTCAGCTTCTCCGCCGTACCCTGCACCTCAAAGTACGTTTCCGCCTATGTGATCCATCGCACTACATCGGTACCATCAAACAGGGGCAGCTCCACTTTCCTTGCTGCCATCCGATACTCAACCAATGAATCTTCGCAGGAAGACAACCCGCCATTGTACCCCTCCTCAGAAGAGGGTCAATCTAGGATCTTGGCCATCTACAAAAGTAGAGACTGGCGAAACTCTACCATCGACTGCTTCACGGAATCTTCCAACTTCGCAAACCTAGCTTCCAACGCTTCTACACTCTCCCCCATCTTAGGTGGCATGAATGTGCGGTCAACACTATCCAGCAGGTCAAACCAATTGATAGAGTTCTAGGAATGAATACAGTAACGAAGATTTTATTCAATCAGAAAGAAAGAGCCTGAGCTCCTACATTCATATCCAGAGCGTATGCTCCCAAGAGAAAATATACCTTTCTCTTTCTACAACAACCAAATGCATAACTGACTCTAACTATTCCCTCATTCTCGATATTCCTATGCAGCACCCTCCTAACAAACTTGCCAGCTCAGCATCCCCCTATTCCATGCCTCTCCCAATTCCTCTCCTCTTATGGACATAAACCTTCTAGACCCTGGGCCTCTTAGAGTTGATCTGGTGCTCTATCAATATCACTTATTTCTTCTTAATAATTCTTTTCTTTCATTGAATTTGTTTCCAGTATTTTAACATTTTCAAGATTTTCAATAGATTACTTACTCTAACTCCATTCAATGAAAATTATATTTGAGGAGACTAGGGAGAAAAAAAAGTGAAACTAAGGATAAGATATCCATTCAAAACTAATAGGAATGAGGAAGCAATGTTAACTTGTATTTTTTCTTTTTATTAGATGTAGACTTACTATGCTTTTGCACATATTCCTAGCCTTTTTGGTCTACGTTGCATGTTGATTGTTTTAGTTTCTGCAATGTTGCCTATATTGTTGGAGTGGAGGGCTTTTGCATTGGGAGTTTTTTGTCAAAAGCAACTGATTTAAAGCATTTATTGATTGTGGCACTTTTATACATGACACGGTTACAGAATATTGAAGGTGTATCTCTTTTTCTTTCATATTATTGGGGTACACACATTATATTGATAGATAATGAGCTGTGTATAATATTTGTGTGCTATTGGTCAAGTTGACCAAAATTGTCTTCATAGTGCTTCATTTTTTTCTTAAATAAGTTCCATGATTGGAGATTGCTTCATCTCTTCACTAAGCATGACTTTGTTTTATTTAAGCTAGCTACCTTTCAATTAGATGCAAATGAAAACCCATTTGGTGTGGTTCTTGGGTGGATTCTTAAGTTTTATCTACTAATTTTTTTGTCTGAACTTTAGAGTCAAGCTATGTCAAAACAGTTCTTATTTTTTCGTGTTCTTCTGCTGGTGAAATGATAAATGCACATTGCAGAGCATTTGTTAGTAGAAGTTTGGATTGATGTGTTTTGTTTTAATTTTTTTTTATTATAAGGTATATTATATTTTTAGAATTGTTTGATCTTCAACTTTATTTTGGTTCTTATTACTATATTTTCCATTGTTTGTGGATATGTTCCTTTTTTTTCAATAAGTTTATATTTTTTAATTTTCAATGCTTATGCACTTAAGATTGATTTCACTTATCTTTTGAGCCTGTTCCGGTGGATTATACTCATTTGTTTTATGTCTGTTATATACCTGCATTGTTTATGCAAAGTATATAGAAAGTATGTATGTATATTCAATTTCAGATGTTGTATTAAACATTGCAAAAAATTCTTTTTAGTTCTAATTTCATTCTCATATTCAATAAATTAATATAAGCTTTAATATTCATAATTTTAAATTAATTGTCTACAAACATTTGTAAACTTGCAATGATTTATTAAAATTATTATAAGGTCATTTACAAATATCAAATTGACTATAGCTCATTTATTTAAACCACCCATGGATAGCATGGGGACTCCACTAGTTTATATTAAAAAAATATTCCAAATTAATTCTCCAAATTCAAATCTAAGGCATTAAATCCAGCCTTCCAAAGCAACCTTTAACAATCCTAAATATGCCTTCAACAATAACAACTATTATTTTGTAATTTGAAATTGGTCTCTGAATGATTTTTTATTCTTTGGTTGCTGGAGCCACATGCCAAGACTAAAATTAACTATATTAAATCAACTAAGTAGAATATTGAACTATTTGTTGTATATTTGATATGTAGGAGGCTGTGTATTTACCTTCAAACGCCAATGCAATGCTGTCATGATACTTCCCAATAAATAACTATTAGGATATCTAGTCTGAGTACAAAAATGGTTGGTTTACATCATGTGTTCATTCTTAATGGGTTGTTGGTTGTGCTACAAATTAGTTATTTTTATAGGAAAAACTTTTGCTTCATATGGTCACTACACAATGCTTTTGTTCATGGCATTACTATTGCCATTTCTCTACTTTCTTTTTCTTATTTTTTTACAACCTCATTTAATATGATATTAATTGCTTCTCTAGCCAAAAAGGAGGATGTTTTTGTCTCAACAAGTGAATTGTTAATACAATAAGCACATAAGCAAGTGGTCCGTGCAATTGCACGGGTACTGTGCTTGTTTGCAAGGGCCCACAACAAGGTTTGCAATGTTCTTTGTTTTCTTTTGCGGCGATCTTAATCCTTGTACTGTCGTAGCCAATTTGTGAATCTTATTTGTTTAGACAGAGGTTGAGACCAAGAATCAAGAACTAAAGCATCTTGGGTTTGTGAAGATTGCTGTGAAACTCTACGAGCACGCAAACTAGAACTCTCGGCCTTTGAGATCTGCTATTGGAACAGTGGAAGGCACTGTCTACAACAAATTCAAGGGTGTCCCTTACGATCTCCTAGTTTTTGTGGACAACAAGGTTTTTTTCTCTCCTCTCTCTTTATTGATCATTTTCTCATTTCTTTCTTAGATAAAAATCCATGCTTTTGTTTGTGTGGTTTGTAATGGTTGCTTGTTTTATCCATTTCAATATGATTAGATGCACTATGAAATGTTGGGTGTCTCCAAGAACACTTCTCAGGATGATTCTAAGAGGTACTATGATTTGAATATATTGATAAAAGCAATTTTCTTTGACATTTTATGTTAATAGGAAAAGAGAGCTGCAAAATTCTAATGTCAGTGTTTGATAGGGCCCAAGATGAGCTATTGGGCCCAAAAGAGCAGCTGGATCACTATGGGTCGAATAGGCCTAAGATTTGGAAAGTTTATTCTAGGTGAAATAGAGAGTGAGGTGCTGAGTTGGCAGTGAGAAAAGAATAGTGGTGGGTAGTTACAGGAATTGGTGGGTTACGGTTACTAATAGGCTGAGGTTTTTTGTGCAAAATAGAGGCCACCTGCAAGTTGCGTTCAAACAAGAGGGGGTGTGCATCAGGGGTGGCCAAGTGTGAAATTGCTGGTTTTGTGCAAACAGAGGCTGCGACTACATATGTGGTGGGATTTGTGTGAAATAGTGCTGCAGGGAACCCCAAGAATTGATCGCGGTGTGCGATGGGGGATGGAAGACCAGAAAATCCCTCAATAGTGGAAGTAGGAGAGTTTAATTTGGGGCTATAACAGCAGTTTGTCCCTATTTTGGAGCAGCATTCTCAATGGTAAGGATCTCTCTCTCTCTGTGAGTTGGAATGGGTCTACAATCTATAAATTGAAAAATAATATTGATTTTCATCTTTGATACTTGGCATGAAAATGGTTGTTCATCTCATCCCAAAAGGTGATACAATAGAGCTTTCCTAATGATACATCCAGCTCACCTGTTTCAGGTTTTATTGTGAGCTTTGTTTTGGTATAAATTGGATTGTATAGTCTCTTGTGAGCTAGTTCATCACACAACTAAACTGAAGCTTGTGTGCAAACTTGGAGATAATTAGCTTAGCTGCACATTGGGGTAACTCTTTCTTCTCTTGAAGTCCCTCTTTCCCTGCATGAAAGATAGTGTTGTTAGGGTATATTGTATGTAGAAAGTTCACGTAAAGCCCACATTCTTCATTGCAATTTTTTTATATTTAAAATATTATTGTCAGCAGTTAAAACGCTGTCAAATTTTTTATTTTGTTTTTCAAATATTATTAGCGACCGCGACCGTTTATTTTGGTTTTTTGAAAAATACTGCGGATTCCTCCACTAATATAAATATCTATTAGCGGCGGTCTGCAATATAACCTCCCGACAGGTAACTGTGGCAGTTATTGTGCCGTTGGTAGGATCAATTGGCACTAGTTTACACTGCCACTGTTTACCCTTTTTCTTTTATTTTCAAAATTTTCCTTTAGTGTGGATATCGTGATATCTCTTTGTCCCTGTGTTTTTATATAATATTTTTTAAATCTTATAAAGAATTTATATCTTGTTTGATTTTCCCTTTGGAAACAAAAGAATTTTGGTTACAAATTTGTTTCAAATATATATTCGTCGACAAAATTTGCTATGGTTGCCAAGTTATTTATACCCAGTTTCTTTTCTTGTTAAAGTGTTTGTTTGTAATCATACTACCTGGTGGTATGTTTAGTCTTTAGGTGATGGATATAGATTTGCTTTAATGGTTCTGAAAATAAAAAATGGTGGTATATGTTCTGCTTGATAAAAGAGCGAGCTAATGATTTTGGCATGATGTGTAAGGGGTACTCGTTAGCATATGTCAAAAGGTGATTCTGATCTTGGCCAACTTACCATCTTGTATTTTAACTCACACCTCTGTGGCAATGGCTATGGTTAAAATGGATTTTGGGAAAGATGACTGGGATAAGTAGTTTTGTTTCACACATTGTGTTTTGAGCTTCGTATGATTTGATATTGTTTTTATTTGTTTGAGCTTGTAAACAGTTTAATGAAAGTAATTGTAGTACTATTATCCTCTTTGTTTTCTCATGCAAATGGAATTCGTGTAATTTTTATGAAGAGACAGAAAAAAAGAATTTTAGTTGCTTAAAATCTATAATGCCATTACTGGTGAAGTGTGTTTGTATGCTGTTTCAATTCTATTCATAAGAAAGATTCTAGTATAATTTTTGTGGTGATACTCAACTTTCTTCAGTTTCCAGCCCATGGCTCCTGGTGAAATAACGTGTCTACTTGTCTTTTATTGTTACATTGTGTGCTGGTTTTTGCACTTTAAGTTTTAAAGTTTGGTACTGTAAGTACCTCCATATGCTGTTTTTTTTTACTTGTGGTCTTGAAGAGTTAGCTGTCTTTGATTAAAGTTGACTCCATTAATAAGCATATTGTTCATGTTCATCTGGCTTTAGATTCCAACATTTCTTCATCTTTACTTGGAATCGGTGTAGTTAAAGGCAGATTGCCACAAGGCGCAAAGCGGCTTAGGCGCTAAGACAAACGTGTCCAACGACTCTTACTAGTTGTTGAGGGGATGCTACTTCATTGAGTGCGCATGCCTCTCACATCCCCGGGAGAGCAGAATTTTATGCGACTCAGAGGCGCTCCATGTGCGAGCGCTTGACCTGATGGGCAGCGGAGTTTGACAAAATCCTAGCCCACTTAAAGATGGCAGGAGCCATATATAGCAACACTAGATCGAGCTAGGATTCAATGCTAAAGATTGGAGTTTCATAAAACAAGAGGGAGACAAAAGCCTTTTGCACAGCCAAGTTCACACTTCTCACTACCAAAGAGAAAATTGTCTTTTTATTTGTTCTTCTACTCCTCTTTGGGTGTTTCGATTCATTCTCAGACAAAAACACTTATATTTATTGATTTTTTGTTTCTATTCACTGCTGACCAGCCACATTCTCTAATTTTCGGTCTTGCTTTGTTAGACTTGTTTTTTTTTCTGTTTTAATTTTCTTATCTATTTGGTGCAGTTTCCATGCCTTTTTAACCATTTTCTATTATTTTATTTTGCTTCTTAATGCTTTGTTTTGGTCTGTATACATGTTGCATGCGCTCTATTTTGAATTGTGCTTCATAGAACTTTAGTGACTTCCTGTCACAGAAAACACTGATGCTGCTTTTTTATTCTTTCTACTTATAAAATTGTAATACATATTAATATAATATTATTATGCATTATAACTTAAACATTTTAATGGTTTATTTTAACTATGAAGTTAGTTAATATTAATATTTATGGCAAATTAATATGCAAAAGTAGTTAAATATTTTACTTTTTTAGTATTATTGCCACTGCAAGTGAGATGTGCGCTGGCTATGCCTCAGCGTGGAAGGCATTATAAGCTCCCTTACAGCGCCTTAAGGGCGCTTTTCATCTTGACCACCTTTCTTGGAATCTGTTATTTATTTGGATTGACTGAGGATTTAAAATGCCGAGCTTGTTTTAACTTTCATGAGTTTAATGGCTGCTGCTCATAACATGTGGTTTGAAGCGACTAATTGACATGATCTTAATTGTATGATAAGATGTAGTTTCACTATAGATCTCTGGTTTTGTCGAATAGGGGTATCAATGACATGTGAGATTATTATAGGTTTTGTAACTCGCATTTATCATCAGGTCAAGTTAACTCAGTGGAACTTGATGTTTTTGATACAAATTATATTTGCTAGTTACTTTAATCTTTTTATTCGGTCTTGTGTCGTGGGTTTTCAAGTTTCCATTTTGTTTGATCTTTAGGAACTCCAAAGCACGTTGTTTCTCTCTTTTTTTCTTCACATTTAATTTGTATTATTATTATAAGGTGAAGGTTCCTCATTTCAATGCGTTTGGAAGTGCTCTAGTTAGCTTTGTGTAGACGATTCCATGCATAGAAACTTGCTTTTCACATGATTTGTTGACTACGGTTATATTCCTGGGAGTCTTTTCTCGTTGGGTAGTTAATGGTACAAAATTAGTTGCTATAAGTTGTCTTGGTGAATTCATTTCTCGGGAAATGATTTGGGGTAATTGGGTGTGTGTTGGGTTTTAGTGGGATTTGCTTTGAGCCAATGGGGATTGTGAAGCTTTGGCTTCCATACTTTGCTTTGGTTTTTTGTGATGTCCAGATTTTCCATCTAGTGTGAGTCTAGTGATATTCTATTTTCCCCTTATGTGTTTTCACATGATATCTTTTAAAATTTTTATAAAGAATTTAATATAACCTCGTTTGATTTTGGCCATGTGAGATACAAAAGAATTTTATTGGGTAAAATTGATGTTTGTATGGTAATCACAATAGTTTCCTCCTAGTTATGATTTTGCATTCCTAGTGTAAATTAAGAAAACAGGGCAGAGAGTATAAAAAGGGATTAAGTTTGTTTACTATGTATTTACAATTTCTTATTCTAAGTTTAAAAAAAAAAAAAAAGAAATTGAACATTATAAGTAGTCAGGGTGGCACAACAGAGGAGATAATTTCTCCTCTGCTTGTGCGTAGTGAGAGTGAGAGAGAGAAAGAGAAAGAGAGGATAGCGAGAGAGAGAGAGAGAACGACAAAGAGAGGCAGAGAGATAGAAATGTAGAGAGAGCTCTAGATCATTAAATCTGCTTAGTACCCACTTAATTCTAGAGTTCGAGGTGAGTTCTTAATCATTTGGAGTTTATTTTTGTATCTTTAATGTCAAGTAGAGAACCTTAAAATATAGTGGGTAGCTATATTTTGTGTGGAAATGATGACAAAATAAGGGATTGATTAGATAATTTCTAAGGGGTGGTTTAGAGAATTTGAGTTAGATTGGAGGTAAAATTTTATGTTTCTTGAAAGAACTACTATAGATATCTTAGAGCCTCACTACTTAAGTTATATTAGGAAAAAGGTATCTATATTTATTAAAGTATTTTTATTTGTGAGCCGATTCATTGCAGGATACTACATCCACTTGCCTCCAGTTCAGAGCTCGTCTGGAGATAGTTGAGACTAGTTCTTCATTTCTCAGAGCGGAGACTTTACGTAGTGGTAAGTTATAATTTTATTTTGGGGGAAACAAACCTTCCAAGAATATTTAAATTTTATTCAAATGAAGTTTTATTATAAGGGATGATTAAATTATATTTGTTTCCACATTGTGTTTGGAAATATTAAATGTTATGGAAGTTATATTTTAGCCATAGTTTTATTGATTTTATGAGTTATTTGAGTTTGTGATTTATAATTATTAAAGTGAAAGTTTAGGCTCGATATTTAGAAATGATTTCAAATTTTGTATTTTTATATTTTCAATATCCATTATGGGTTACGCGGTTAGAACACCGATCGCTTTCGTCATAGCGAAGATATATAAATCAGGCCTATGTGCACATAGGTATAAGGTCACAGAGACATGCATGATTCAGCAAGGCCTGGGCTTGTTTCCGCTTTTGAAGCTATTGGGTGAGAGAACCCTTGCAGCCTCACGTGGTTATAGAGTGATGGACCTTAGCCACAAGATTTCCAGTTGTCATGTAGAAGTATAGCCCCTAGCTTAATATGAACATGAGAATTGGTATGTCGCGTAGAGTTGAACTCCCCAACTTGTTCTCATAATTCTTTCAGTGGTACTCTATATGGATTGCATTATTGATGATTAGAATTTTTAAAAGAAAATTTATGTTTATGTATAGTTTAAAGCAAAAGAGAGTATTTGATAAAATAGCTTTATTTATAAATTTTATTCCATCATTAGTATATTCAGAGATTATTGGAAAAACTTTAAATATTCGGGCGATTAATTGTTTCCCTCTACCACTTAGTTTATTACTCCCTCAACCGAGTCTCTGTGGTCAGACTCACTCCATTTCATTCTTTTCTAATTCAGATTCATAGATAAATTTTGAGTAATGGGTTCCCTGGGATTTGTCAGCTTCCCCGTGCTTATAGTCTTTTGGTATATCTCTATTAGTGTTGGTGATCAATGTTGTATTTTTTGACTCCAGTATTTTTGTAAGTTATAGGGAATAGTATTGTAAATTCTTTTTAAAGTTATATAGTATGTATATGTATAGATGGTGCATGAGAAAGAATCATGCTTGTTGAAATTCTCGAGATTTCTTCTGTTTTTCTGTGTTGAGTTTAGCATTTTGCTGTCTAGTTCACTTTTTAGTAGAAACTTTGTTGACTTCTGTGAGCCTTTTTCTAAGTTTTTTTTTAGTAGCTTTTTCAGCATTCTTAGTTAGCCTTGCCGTGCTAAGCAAGTGTTTAGTTGACTTGGGGCCTCGTACGCCCGATCATGGTCTAAGATCGGTCATGACACCTAGATTCTTTTCTCTACGCAAAGGTCTGCACTTGTAGTCATTCTACTCCTATGGTGACTTGTTTAGTCTTTAGGCAATGGATTTTGATCTAACTTTATGTATCTTAAAAAATGGTGGTATATGTTATGTTTGGATAAAAAGAATGGGCTTAATGTTTTTGGCATCATGAGTAAGGGTGTACACGTTAGCAATATGTCAATAGTGATTATGATCTTTAGCCAATTTACCATCTTGTATTTTAACTCACATCTTAGGAGCAATGGTCTATACACATATGGATTTTGGGAAAGATGGGCTTTTGATAAATTGTTTTACTTCCCTCGTTGTGGTTTGAGCTTCACGTTGTTGATTTGATATTGTTTGTTAGTTGTGTTAGCTTGTAAATAGTTAAAGAAAGTAATTGTTGAATTACTATGCTCCCTATTTTCTCATGCAAATGGAATCCGGTTGTTTTTATGATAGGAAAGGAAAGAAAAAAGAATTTTAGTTGCTAAAAATCTGAAATCTCCATTACTGGAGAAGTGTGTTTGTATGCTGTTTCAATTCTATTAATAGGACATGTGCTGGTATAGCTTTTGTTGTCAGACTTGACTTTCTTCAGTTTTCAGCCCATGGGCTCTGTGAAAATTACATGTGTGTCCTTGTCTTTTTTGAAGTGTTATGTGGTCTACTCGTATTTGACACTTTTAGTTATAAAGTTCGGTTTGTACATAGTTGCATATGTTGTTTTGTTTACTCCATGAGAGTTAGCTATCTTTAATTAAAGCTTTCTGACTCCATTGATAAGCACATATTGTGTTCGTGTTTCTTATGCTCGCCTATCTAAGCATACCGATATTTAGCGATTTTAAATTTTATTTGTTGATTTATAGATCTTGTGATAAAGATGGTAGGGTCACAATATGTTTTTCTTGTCTAAGAGAAAATTTATGCTTTTATTTAGTTAGATCTTTTCTTGAATTATATTAAGCAAGATGTGTCCCTTTTTTGGGCTTTGTAGGGGTGTTTATGATTCTCCCCTTCTTCGACATGCACCTGGGGCTTTAGTGTCAAAAGGCCTTTAGGGGTATTTTTCAAGCTACTAGCTACTCAGGCTTCCAGCGGCTACACTGGCTCACCGCCTCAATCTGCTAGCTTCGCTGGCGTTTCATGCTAACTAGGCCTAATCGCCCCATCACCACCATCTTTGATATGCCATCTTGGTCTGCCGTGAAAATAAGTTGCTGCGTGGAACCTGCACGGCTCCGTCACCTTCTTTCGCAACACATCTTCTCCCGTAATGTCTAAAAGTTCATTCAGAGCGTAAGTTTGGTCTGTCTCCACCTGCTTAGATCGTTGCAAGCAAATCAATCACTTCGGCAACTCCATTTCCGACAACTTTACCTCTTAATCATCCAGGATCTAAGGTGTCTTCAGCACTCCTTCAACACTGCTGGCTACTTCTCAATGGCGTTCACATTTTTGCCACGCGCATTGTCTCTGCAGTCAGGGGGCCTGGCTGGTTCTGCCAACTGCCTCCCACCACTCCATTTCCTAGCCATCCATCTCCTATTCAACCAGATCCACTGCCTTCAGAAAAATTCTTCTCAATAGTGCTTGCCTCTACTGTGACTTTGATGCCTGCAGCCCCTTCCTCCACCGCACCTCACCCTGCAAGTTCTTGTTGTCGCTTCCATTCACACATCACGCCATAACCAGTGATTTGACATTCCAATTAGGCTCCTCCATTTCCTGGTGTGCCACTCTTCTCCGATAGAGATTTCAATAGTGCCTACGCACTGTAGCCTTCTTCAATTGTCGAATTCACAATTTTGCCTTAGCTTCTACCCTCTTCAAGGGGCTATTTGATCGTAGTAATCCAGTATGATCTGGTTTCATGTTTAATGACACATTGCTTTGTTGTTTATCTCCGGTTTATTTTGTCTTATTTCTTGTATGAAGGTTGCGAATTACTTGGTTTGGATTTGCTACTTCTGAAACAAGCTTTAGTTTAATAATCTTAAGCTTGAGGGGAGTGTAGACACAGGATTATTAAGTTATTAGTCTTATTGTTAATTGAGTTTTAGCTTGTACTACTAGTATTAGTACTTGACCTAATTATTAGTATAAATAGGAGTATTAGGTTAACTCTATTGTATGAAATTTATCTGACCAAATTCAACATATTTGATATTATTGTTTGTAGGTTGTTTGTCTTTATGAATCAATATTAACAGAGTAATCAAGGAATTACTATGGCCTTCTCTCGATTTCCTCATGATAATGGAATCTTTGTTGTTTTTTATGATGAAGTGAATGAAAGAAAAAATTAGGATGCTAAAAATCGTAATCCCATTACTCGAGAAAATAAAATAAAGTGTTGTTTCAATTCCTATTAGAAAGCGAGGCAGTTGGTATAGCTTTAGTGGTCATACTCTGCTTTTTTAGTTTTCAGCTCATATTCTTGTCGAAATTATATATGTGTCTTCCTATTGTTTAGTGTTACGTTGTCTGTTGTTTTTTAATTCTCTATGCGTTATTATTATGGCAGATTAAGGAATGATGATAAGTCAGATCAAGGATTCGTGAGGGCTTTACAACATGGTAGGCAATAAAAAGGAGTAGGAATTGCGCTACTTTTGTTTTTCCTTTTTCAGGTGAGTCTATTTGAATGGTAGGGTTTTTATCCCGAAGGTTTTCTTTTGTTTTGTTTTTTTCTTTATATTCCATAGTCATTTTCTATCAATATACTTGTTTTTTATTACTGTTTTAATTCTCTTTATTCTATTTCCTGTAGTCAGCTTCCATTGCTACTTTTAATTGATTTTTATTAATTTACTTTATTTTGTTTCTTAATGTTCTGTTTTTGATCATATACATGTCGCATGCCTCTTACTTTCAATTTTGTGTCACGGCTTTATAGACTTACACTGGTCACTTATGCTTTTATAGCTTTTTTTATTTTGTCCACTTACAAAAATTGGAATTTATAGCATTAATATTATATTAAGTGAAATTTATTTGATAGAGTTTGTTATTTAACATATTACTAGTGCTTTACCGCTTTATCATTTTAATGTTTTATTTTCAATATGATTTAGTCAATGTTTAAATTTACTTGATATATTAATGCAAAATTGATAAACACTTTGCCATTTTTTTAGTATTAGCTGCCTTTCTTAATATAGAGTGAGTTTTTTAACGCTTTCTCGCTTTCAAGGCGAGGTAAGGCCTGAGCTTCTTAAGGGCGCTTTACACCATTATAAAATTGTTTTTCTAATATGTTTTTCTACTCTCCTTTATGTGTTTTGGTTCATTTAGTGATATTATCGCTTTTATTAATTGATTTCTTTTTCATTTTCACTGCAAAAACATAGCACATGCTCTGTTTTTTAGTTTTGCTAAGTGTTTTAATTTTTTTTCCTTACTATTTTCTATACATTCTATCATTAACTTTTTTTAATTACTGTTGTTTTAATCTTACCTTTTTCAGCAGTTTCCCTGCCACTTTAACTGACTCTTTTATTTATTTTATTTTATTTCTTAATGTTCTATTTTTAGTCCATACATGCCGGTGATGTACTGTTTTAACGTCACAAAGCTTTATGACTCTTGTTCACCAAAAACACTTTAACGAATAATTTTTTGAATTATTCTACTTAAAATGAAATTGGAATTTATATTAATATAATAATTTATTAAGTTGAAAATATTTAACAGGTTTATCTCTTTATTATGAATTTTGACGCTAGGGCTGCCACAGCATTCATTTTGATTATGAACTTGTCTTCCTAGTATTTGCTTATCAATATATTATTATGCTTTCCTCACTTAACATTTTAATGCTTTATTTTTACTATGATGTAGTTAATATTGAATTTTTATGACAAATATACCGCAAACTTGCCAACATTTTACTATACTTTTTTTAGGTGATGAATGCCTTTCTTAAGTAAGGGAGTGTTCTTTTTGAATCGCACATTTAGGCATTATAGGCCCTTAGCGCTTATAATGGTGCCTTTTCTACCATTGACTACCTTGCTTTTAATCTGTTATTCATTCTGGGGCTGATCTGGTTGGGCTGCTCATAATTGAAATGTATTGATTTGCACATGAGTTTAAAAGTAGTTGTTGTATATGTGGTTTTTGAATGGACTAGTTCTCATAATTTTCATTTTATGGCAGTATATAGTTTCAATATAGATCCCTGGGTTTTCAGTTTGGGTTGATCACATGGGACATATTATTATCCATTTTTTCGTAAATTTGCATTTTATTTTTGCTCTTAAATCCAGTGAACTTGATGTTTTCGGTACAAATTATGTATATGGCTTTGCACTTTTATCTTGTTTGAATCATCTTAGTTGCTAGTCTTCAAGTCCAAGCCACTTTATTTTTCTTTTTACGGCATTGATAACTCTTCTTTTTGTCATCTTTCTTAGTCTAGTCATGGTACACTAATCTAACTTAATTTTGGTGAGCACTTAAGCTACATTCATTCACGTCAGCATTAGTTTTGGAGCTTTAGGGAGTATCCATCTTAACTTCTCACCTTAATCTCTTATTCCTTCCCATTGGACTGGGAAGAGTTGGGGGAAGTTTAAATGTCCAAACTCATTAGTACTAAATTCTTTCTTCTAACACTATGACTAATCTATTTTCTTTAAATCACACTTGAGACTACTAATCATTAAAATTTAACATCATGATTCATAATGCCTAACTGGCCTATTCTTAAAATTTTAGTCTAACCGCTTAGAAGAAGGCAGACCTGGTCATTCTTTTTTATGCGTTATGTTGTTTTGCTGCCCTATGTTGGAATATGACACCCAACGTCCATTATTAGTTTTGGTGTTCCAGATCTGTTTTGGTGCCTTTTATAGTAAACTGTTGGTAGTTTGTGTTTTGTCTTCTTGTGCTTTTCATTTTTGCCATCAAGATACCTACACATTTTGATTTTTTTTTTTCACTTCAATCTCCAAGGGTTTGCCTTTAAAAGACATTCATGCAGGACTGCTGATGGCATAATTTTCCTCATCTGTCATTTTATGGATTACGCTGGCCTATTATTGTTAACCCATTTTTACTTGATGAAATTGCCATTGTTTTACAAGTATAAATATAGCAACTCATACTTATAACTTAAGTTAAAAATCCTTGCAACTAGTAGCATCAAATAGTGAGACACCTTCCTTGATCATTTATCAAGTAAGGCCACTCATACTTTTCTGCATAATTTTTGTTTTGGGCAGTAATCAATGTTCATGTGCATAAGTTAGGCTACACACTCCTCCAATTTGTGCACTGTGTTTGTTAAATTATAAAGCTGATACCTAATGCTTCTAATCTGGAAAATATCATGCTCAAATTCCTTCCCATTCACTACCAGCTTCCTCTTGTAGTCAGTTCATTTTTTGCATAATTCTTATTTATGGAAGCTGTGGAATGCTTGTTTAAGGGATATTCGTGGTATCAGTGTTTCACACATAAAGTGTTTTTTATGAGTCTCTTGCTTATAACATATATTCTTTTTCTTGAATATCTTCTTAATCACTTGTTCTTTTTCTCTATCCCAACAAGATTTTAGAACCTTTAATGGAGGTGGAGGACAAATTTGGGCTTTGTGGATCAAAATGACCCAGTATGTTGAATCTAATCCTCAAAAGCTAAAAAGTGATATAGGTGGAGATGATGAAGTAGATGATGGGACATGATAATTACGATGTGAACCAAGAGAGGAGGTAATAGAGTCCAACATTTGTAATCTCTAGCATGAGCAAAATTATGGGAAAGAGTTTTAGAAACCGAGAATGAAGCTTTGGACTCTATTGGCAATCTAGGTGAAACTTTGGGATTTGGAATAAGATGTGATGAAGTAAAGCGTGATGGCTATAAGGAGTGGAAACAATTTAAGGCGTCAGTGGGTATGTAATCTCGAAGGCTTTCGAGCAAAGAAAAACATTTCAATAGGGGTAGAATCAAGCCAACCAGAGTGGTAAGGGCATATGTTCTTAGATTGTTTTACTCCTTAAATTACCTTTATCATATGTTTTAATATTGTAATGATTCATTATTAGAAGTTCATTTTTGAAGAAATAATTATGAATGAATTTAAATTTGAAATAATATAATTATGTTCCTAGATTGAATTTCTGTTAAGCAAGCTTCTACTGATTTGACAGGTACTTAGGTGGCTTTAGTTAATTTTACTCAAAGCTTTATTCTGTGATGTGTTTTGAGTCTTGTTTGGTGCTGATATGGAACTAATGACCAATGTAATCTGAACTGCATAATGGAAGTGAATCTCTAGGAATATACTCTTATGTTTGTTTTTATTTTATTTTTTTGTTTCTTTTGGTTGCCCAATGCACTCTGCTCTGAGAGTGTCTAGGTAGCATCTCAGGTTCTGATATAAACTTGGACTGTTTGTGAATTTGTTAGTATGTTTCTATTGTTTATACATTGTTGAATGGTGCATTGTCATACTCCTTGAGCTTTTGCAGTGCTATTTTTCTTGTTGCTTGACTCCTTGCTTTCCCATTGTTTAGTTATCCTCAACATGAATGTGAGTTGCAGACCTCTGCTGGTATTCAGTTTCTTTTATCATTTTGTCTCATTTTATTTTATCACTTTGAGTGTGTGTGCTTTATGGTTCCATATTATTTTGACCATTAGATGGTTCTTTCTTTCTTTTTTTGGCTCTTGACAGCTATTGTTGAACCTAGTGATGTTGTTTTTCTTCATTTAAGATGGGCTGTTAGAGGAATAAGAGTTACTAACTCCATTATAATTTCTGTGATGTGTTTTATTTGTTTAGATGGATGAGACATAGTATATCTCGTAGGTTTAGTTGGGGTTCTGACCACATGGTCAGTCAGAATACTGGCTGTTGTTTCATCCTCTCTGAATACCTTTCTTCTACGATTTTGAAGCTATAGGTATATTGATCTGTTTGGGTCCATCAGTCTTTGGTTTGTGCTTTCTAAGATGCTGACCACATGTCTGCTATGTGTTGTGTATACTTGGAAATGCTTTCTTGTAAAGGAGAGATAGTGTAAGTGCAGCTCCTTAAAATTTAAGATACCTTCCTTGTTATTTGCCCTGTTGTTTCTTTTTTCCCTCAAACTCTTGAAGTTTACATCAGTGTAATGGATGATCATATGGACCTAAGTTACTGCTGTCCACTTTTATTGGGATTTACTGTGAAAGTTGCCTATGATTTCTACTCATGATGTCCACTTTTACTTGACGCAATATGATAGAGTTCATGTATATGGCACTCTGCAGTGACTAAATCTTTAAATTTGGATTGACTTGTGTGGCGTGTGTTTCTGGGATGTTTATGGGCGTTGATTGCCAAAGCATTTCTCGCCTCCATCAGAGCAAGTTCTCTATTATAACTTTTATTATGCACTTTCAGATATTAATTATCAACATCAAGTTTGTTTCTTTATCTCCCAAATAAACATTCTTACTTATGTCAGCAACGAGTAAAATTAAAAATCCCAAATGGGAAACAACAGAATAAAGGAAACCTTGGCAATCTAATCTAATTGAGGAGTCCCCTGTCCTCAGTCCCTTTCAGGTTGGTGCATTTTTGTTGTATTTTCTGTTTTCAATTAATGTTTAAGCAAAGTCAATATCTTCAAAGGGTACCAATTTTTGGTGAATACTTAAAGTTAAAATGCAATTGGGCTGAGACTTGGATATTTTGGATGGATTGAAAGGTTGTCTGTCAATGAAACATGGCAGTGAAAAAAGAGAGGAAGCATGGAAATGCATTTCAAAAAGGGGGAAAAGGTGAGACAATGAACAAAGTACCTTTTTACCAATCGTTCACATGAGAAAATCCATTGCTGTTTCTTGTTTGGTTGAAGTGAATTGGGTTTAGTAAATGCTTAATATGCATAAAAATAAGTTTTCTATTTTTATTGCTTATAATTTGGTTTCTTATTTGACTAGATTTTATTTTTCTAGTGAAATGCAATTTTCTTTTCTTAATTATTTCTTTTTATTTATTTATTTTATAGAGAATAGGAGATGCAGAAAAAGGAAAGGAAAATGGATGGCCTTAGAAAGACCTCTTATGAATGAATGGTTGGTGATGGAGCAAGCCACATTGACCTTTGGTTCAGAGTACTTCTGATGCGAAAAAGACAGAAACAGGGGAAAGGTTAATGGGCAATGCCAATATTCCACGCAAAGTGCCATAAAGCCTAAGGTGGGGCTGCTTGTTAGGAACTTCTTAGAGTGAGAAAAAGTGTCAAAGCCCCCTATTCTCCTTTTTCCCTCCTATTTCTCTCTCTCTAGGTAGATGGGTTTGTAGCTTCTTATTTAAAGAAGAAAACAATATCGTGCTTCCTTTTGGTTGAATCTAAATTAAAAAGCACTATGTTTTAGCTGATAACTTTATGCAACTAATGAGTTTCTTATATAAGTTAAATACTTATAAATGTTAGAAATGATTCTCTTATAAATGCTCTATTGCTCTATATTTCCTCCAATTGTACTTAATGTGTTTAAACCACACAAAATTTTGATTGAGCTTTGTATACTTAAACAGTATATCAACAAATACTTCCTTTAGTGTTAGTTGTATATCACATCTTTAGGTAAAAGGACTCACTCCTTCATAGTGATAAAATTGTTTGAATATGCTCTTAGTAATATATGGTCTCATCATGAGCTTTTGGTTCATCTCATAGGCGGGTTCACTTCTAGAGTGTCATCTATGTTAATTTCAGTACTGGTAAACATAGGGCCCTCATCACTAGACAAAGACATGCAAAACATTGGTTATAATATTGTAAAGTGGGGCAAATTATGCACTCCTCTAACATTAAGAAATTAACTCAGTAAATTGCATATAATAATTCCATTCTTATACCAAGTATTGAAATTTTAGTAAGCGCCCATCATACAATAGTATGCAAAAACATTTATTATAATATTGTAAAGCTGGGCAAATTATGTGCTCCTCTAACATTAGAAATTAACTCAGAAATTGTGACAGGCTATCTTCTTATACCAAGCATTGAAATTTTGGTAACTCATCAAAATTTGCTTTATGCAAACTCTGAGATGTCAGGTTATCTATAAGTCCTAAGAGAAGTCTTTCAAACATAGTGTAATGATTTTATCACTTGATAATATGTATCTATCATTAGTTTTTGGTAACTTTAGTTTGTTCTTTTTTTCTCTCTTGTAATTGTGTTTTATCATTTTTTGGGCTATTAGTATGCATAAAGACAACAGTGTTTTTGTTCGCTTGTTATGTTGGTTCATAACAAAGTTATGTATTCATGAGTTTGAATTTCCAACAACTCTAGTTCATGTATACAGATTTCGCTACTGTTGTACATTAGTAACTTTTTGTGTTGTTTTAATGATAACAACAGATAGCTTTTGGTTTTAGTTAATTACTCTTGTAGTTTTTACCTAACATACCGCTGTGTAGCTTAGTTGGAAGTGCAGGAAAACCTTTCAGGTACCATTTACCTTCTATTGATACCAGATGCCTCCTAAAGTTATGCAAGCGAAGAGCCTATGGGCTACTTGAAAGGGTTCTTTTGCCCTAAATTATTTTAAAGGTTGAGAAATTGGTAATGATGAATCTAGACTTGTTCCTATTAAAATAAATAAAATATCTTGTACTAAAGTATTGAAAAGGAGTCCCTGCAAGGTGTGGTGGTGTTGCTGCATACTTTGATGAGTGCATGCTAACATAGAGCTCTTTCCTTTTCTTAAAACCAATATACATGCTAATACAGAGCTTCTTCCTTTCTCAACCTGTGTGATTTTACTATTGTAGGTCCAAGAGTTCATCAGAAACGGCCGAGGACTCAGGTATCTCCTTAGGAAATGGTCCTAGTTTTCTTTTTATTACTTGGTCTTTTAGTTAACTTTTGATCCTTGTCAAATATGCTTTTTGTCTTCTTTTTTCTTTTCCTTTTCCCCAAAGCAATGTAGAGGGATGCATTTTTCTCTCAAATATTATGAATGTCCTTGATGTGTTTGTTTCTGCACTTCCATGTTGTCCAGGCCATACTGATTCGTCAGGGGATTAATTTTTATTGATTTCAGCGCTTTACATCATCCAGTATTTCTAAATTTCATCGACAATTCCAGAAATTTGCTCAAATATTCTGGTTGGTGTAGATTATGCTATTAAATATTCTTATTGCAGATTTTGTGTTGTCTTGATGTCCTGGCTCCTGGCAAAGCTTATAAGGTATGTTTATACTCCTTGGAAAACAAGTATGGTAGTTTACAAAGAGAAAGAAAATGTTCTTATAAATGTATTCCTCTATTTGTCTGTTCTTTCTCTGATGAGACTACAACAAAGAAGTTAATGGAAATTATCCAATGACTACATTTTGAAATTTGACGTTAATGGAAATCCACTTATTGGTATGTGCAGGGGGAAGGAACTCGATGGGCTTCACTACTAACTATCCAGATCGGTTCAAAAGCAGATTATGTCTTAAATCAAGTTCGTTGCTATAGCATGCAGATCTACAATTTTCTTGTCTGTCTATTACATTTGTTGCTTTTAGTTTCGAAAGTGCTGAGTGCCCACACTAAAAATTTGTCTTGGATAGCATCCAATAATAAAGCACCAACAAACCTTAATTAGAAAAATACAATGCAATTATTCAAGATTGTGTTTACAAATTGGATGTAAGAAGTTTGTAATGATCATTAATACAGGTTAAAAATTTATTGGACTCTGGAGCCTAAAGGACTGTCTTTGTAGGTAGGGTAATTCTAAAGAGCCTTTTTGGAAAGAAATTAAATAATAACTAACATGATCTTTTTGGAGTTTCTTGATCCACTTAACTGCCAAACTGTCACACATTTGCCTTTATATGATTTTTCCAACTACTAGAATGCATCGCTGCTGGGATATTAGTACGATTAGGAACTGTATTGCTTAAGAATGCTTATTAATCATCTTAAGGAATATTTTTTCTTCGGACCTGAGTAAACTATGAAATACTGATTTTAAAAGCAGATATTAAGGTATTGAGTTAAAAACAATATTCAATTTTCCTTTTCTAACATTTTTTTTTTTTCAATTCTTGGGAAATTTATACAGTTACAGAAGATATTATAGGTGAAACTGGATAAATTAACCAGTGCAAAGGAGTTACTTGAACCTCTTTGGATGTATCATCTCTATATGAAACTGAAGAGGTCTCCATGACTAATGAATAGGAATTTCGTCTTGTTAGCTTTTTTGCTCCCTTTGCAGGGAATTTGAGAGAGAAGAATTTATGAAGGCCTTTAGATGCCTGATGCTTCTCTGCCTTTGAGTGCTAACAATAAAACAATATACTCTGACCAATACATTGACCAAGCTTTATTTATATTTAAAAATTTTACTGCTAGCCATGACCAATTTGGGTTTGATTTTAGTAATTTTATTGCTATTGCAGCATCCTCAATGGATCTATACTGCTAAGCTTCCTCATATCATCAAAATATGCAAAGTAAACCCAAGTTTTACAAAATAAACCATAATTTAAATGTAACTAGCAGCAATCACATAAAAATAAGAAGATGTATTTTTTTCATCCCATTTTCAAGAAAGGCGGGCAACTAGTGGATTATAGATAATGTTTCCAGACGACAAATGAGTGTTTCCTCCTTGTGTTCTTCTTTTCTTAGAAAGAAAAATCTCCAACAATGAAAAAGAAGCAAGAAAAGCCTGCTAAGTTGAAGCTGCAGTAATGAAAACAGAGCTCTGGTCCTGTAGAATTGTCTGTTCAACAAACAGTCCAAACCAAATCCAAATTTGTAGTCCTTTTTCCGTAGATCAAGACTTCAGCAATGAATAAATATGAAAACTATGTCAAGGCAACAAGCAAAAAGTCAGGTCGTATTATCGGAATAACTAATTTAGATTTTCGTACGTATCTTTACCATCGATGAAGACAAAGTGCAGAAAAAAATGGCAATGTGCTCTCACCTCTGCAGCCATTGGAATCAATCTTTTCCCCTAAGGGGCCAATGCTTCAATTCGCTTCCTCATCTTCTACCTTTTGATTTACTAGGCATTCCTTTGAAGTTCAAAACCCTTCAATTCCTTAAGCTAGATCTTAAAATTAGGAAGCTTATCATCAGCCAGATATTGATCATTGGTTATCGCCACGCTCGCTATCATTACTTCCCTTAACCAACTTCGAACTTGTAGGTACTTTGATTATCTCATCCTTGGAAATCTTATAACAAAGTTGAATTTATTATTTATTTTTTAAATAGAAAATTATAACAAGTGCAATTGAAATAAATGGAAAATCAAAGAATAAAAAGGCTAAAACAAAATGGTAATATAAAATCATTAAAGATCACTTATAACTTGAAAAATCCTTGCAGAGATGCTAGTCAAGGTGATAGTAATATGGCACCATTGAAGATCACGCTTTACAACTTAAAAATCCCTTAGGAGAGATGCTGTTAGTCAAAGGTGATCCACTTAAAAATCCTTAGAGAGATGCTAGTCAAGGTGATCCATAGAATTGCACATTTATTTTGACAATCTGGGAACCTACTAAATAGGTTTTACTTCTGCCTAACTTTGGTTATTCACTTTACGAGGATTAAACAATCGTTAGTCATTATCAAATGGGAAACACATTAATGAGGGATAAAGACACAATAAATATAATAATAAAAAGGATGACAACTAAATAAAGGTAAATGATATTAAGGGGCACCTAAATAAGTGCATCAAACAATAAAGTGTCACGATGAGGTCTATAAAACGTGAAACCAATAGAGATTCCAATTAGAATCTCTTTTGACCCAAAATATATAGAACTTAAAACTAATAGAGGAGCTTGAAGGGTTACCTAAGGGTGAGGAGTGAGTTCCAATTGTACACTCCTCATTTCTCATTCCTTTGCTCCTCGTGCCTGCACCTCGGGTTCTCTCGGTAAAACCCGCTGCAAGAGACTTCGAGAAAGTATAAAAAAGAAAACCACAAATCTCTCCTTCCCCTAAAAATAAAAAAATCCCCACAAAAATTGAAAAATGAACCTCCTCCTTATAGGGAGAGGTTTTGTGAGTAGAGAAAAAAAGATAAAGATAAAACTTTCTCTCATCTCAGGTGTGTGCCTTGCAGAGGTTTCTTTGGAGCAACGCCTCTGGTCCCGTACATCCTCAATCGAGAGCAACTCCTTCCTGTTTAGCATAGCACAGAGGGGAAAATGTTATCCCCAAAAACCTTGTGTACACATGCGTGATATCCGTTATTCACTCTTTAATCAGTGCCCCGCATGCGGGTAAAAGAAGAGTTTGGTAAAAGTACGAGGAGCTGCGCGGTGGAGGCTTAGGGAAGAACATTGGTGGCACCCGAGGGGAGCAGTGATCCGCGACTTTAGCGCACCGGAGAGCCATGCGTGAGGTGTTAAGGGCTTTGGTGCATGGGGAAGTGGTCCCTTTGTACTCAAAGTTGCGAGCAACAAAGGATTAGGGTTTCATGGGAGGTGTAGGGAGAAAGAGGGAAGTGATGGTGCCAAGTAGGGGTTGGGATAATCATAGGGTTTTTGACGAATTAGCTTAGAAAGCGAGCTCGAGGAAGTGTATCACGAAAGGCTTAGATCATGATGGGCCGTAGGGGAGATGGATTAGAAGAGGGTTGAGGAAATGAGTTTTGGGGATTGGACCGAGGTAAGAAATGGGTTTAGGATTAAAAAAGAGCACATAATTTTCTAATTTCTTTCTTTCTATATTTTTTTTGTATTTTGTATTTTGTCATTATTTCCATAACTTTTCAATGTTAACAAACCTCCCCCCTTTTATTATTATTTTCCCAATTTTTTCTCTCTTCTCTACTTTTCAAATAATTAAATAGACTAATAAAAAGAATTTATGAAATTATAAACATATTTCAAATATATATATAGAGAAGCCAAAGACAAAATACTGTGATTCAAGCAATAAGTGTTTCACGATATCTACCTCACATACAATTGAAATAAGTTAAGTCACGTAATTAACTTTTAAAATAACACCTCAATTTATTCAATTTTAAGTGAGAATATAGATTGATTTATTCAACATTAAATAATTAATTTGATTTCCTTCAAAAAAAAATTATTTAATTTTTAATCATGAGAATAGGATTTGTTATCGGGGATGTAGTGTTGGATGGGACACCGCATAATGCCGCATAACAACTCCTAAATTTGGTCAAGATTGTACTTGACTACTCAAAGCGCCACTAAAAAAATATTAATTTCTTTTTTAAATTTAATTTGAATGCTAAGCAAGGTGATTAAGACATGACACAAAGCCCTCGGACAATTCGTATAATTATTGAAATGTTTATGCCCACGTAATTTTTTTAAAACATTAATTCCTAATTTGGTTAATTTTAACTAAGAACTAGATTAATTTATTTGTCATTAAATAATTTGTTTTTTTTTAAATATACTTTGATTAAATTTTATCATGTAAGCAAATTTGTTATCGTTGGCTAAGTGAGATGGATACATTGCAAAAAGACTACAAAATAATCCTAGTAACTGATCGTGATACTATTTGACTACTCTGCTTACACATACTAAATATTAATTTATTTAATTTTACTTTCAATGTTAAGTAGGATTGGACATGGCACAAGGCCACTAATGACAAGACAAATTAAGTTTAAGGGAGGATCGATTTGATATATATATATATATATATATAAATGCATTATTAATCACAATTGTTTATCAATTAATTATTTTCATTCAAATGCATTATTATCACAATCATCTAGGGGACGCACGCAACAAAGCGTTTTTTTTTTGGTAACTAAATTTTTAAGATGTAATTTAAATGAGTCGCCACTAGCTCTTTTTTTGGGTAGGGAAGAAAAACCTTTTTTAAAATTTTAAAAAGTTGATGTCTGTGAGTTGAAGTTAGGTTCAAGAGTCGGCTTATGCACAATATGATGGAAACTTTAATTCAATCGCACTCCTAATACATCTATCAGCATTATGATTACTCTAAAAATTAATTGTGCACCGAATTGAAAAAAAAGTCTAAACATATTTACCTTTTCCCCTATAAAATAAATAAACCTTGATACAAAAATAATAACTAATAAATCAATGACAAAAGAACATTTAAATTACAATCAAATATTTATTAAAAAATGAGATAATAAAGTATAAAATATTTGGTCACTAAAAAAGTGAGTAAATTTGTTATCATTTACATTAAGAAGGATGAAATATTGCAAAAACCACCAGATAATCCTAAATAGGGTCAGATAGTACATGACAACTCAAGCCACTAAGCTAATTTTTTTAATTCACTTTGAAATCCACAAGTACCAATAGACATGGTACAAGGTCACTAAACAACCCTAACCTAAGCTAGGTCACTAGAGGAATTTGGTATTTATAAATATTAATATCATTAAGTTTTGTATAGTAATTAATTACTTTTTTTATTCAAATGCATTATTGTCACAACTTATCATCGTAAAAGGCACTCTAAGCGTGGTAATCGAAGATTTTAAAATTGAAAATTGTATGAGTTAACACAAACTTCAATATTTGTTTAGGAGGAAAAAGAAAATTCATTAAAAATTATGAAAACTAGTCCATGAGTTGAAGATAGGTTTGGAGAGTTAATTTATGTACATAAAGAAGAATGCAAATGGTAATCCCACAAACTAATAGAAACTAATAAATCAATGACAAACGACTAAATTACAACCAAATATTTATTTGCAAAAATGAGAAAATAAATAGTAAAAATATTTACAAACTTCAAAAATGATCCAAGGCACAATTAAAAAAAATTACAAAATAAAAATCAAGAAAATTAATAATTATTAAAGAAAATAACATTCGGCTAGTCGTTGGATCAAGTTTACGTATATAACCTACGTACAATTGAAAAGTATATACATGTCATTCTGGCGGGAAAAATTAATTATGAGTTGGATAATTTTAATTGAGGACAAGATTAATTTATTTAGCATTAAATAATTAATTTGATTTTCATAAAAAAATTGATTTCATGTAAGTTACGAGAAGTAGTATTTGTTATCATTTGTAAAATGGGACGAGACAATGCGACAAGCGCCATCGGGAACAACTCTAAATTGGGTCAAGATAGGACTTGACTATCGCAAGCCCACTAAGCAAATATGAATTTACTTATAATTTGACTTTGAACTCTAAAGCAGATTGGACATAACATAAAAGAAAATAGTCCAACCTTTGAATGATGTAATAGTACTTGATATTATAGTATATACATTACTATCATTAAGTTTAGCTTAATAATTGAATTATACTCATCTCGAACACATTGACAGCCAAATGGTCTCTAAGGTGCATGTGAAGAGTTGTTATGATTTTAAAGCTGGGACTTTAAAATGAAAATTCAGACTATTACATTACTGAACACCACCTTTTAGCATTTGGTAACTTGGAAAAGTTAGAAAAAGACTTTTAAAATTTTGAAAAATGGTTCATGAGTTGAAGTTAGGTTTGATAGACGCTTTATGTAGAAGAAATAGTTAAAAATTAATCTCATCACACCATAATATATCCTATTCTAAGATAATTATCTTCAAATTAATTGTATACATTAAAAATACCTGTGCTAAGTATGTTTAATTTTCCCCCACTTTTTGTATATTTAATTTTTATCTGTGTAGCACAATCTTTTTGTAGTTGAAAATATTCAAATTTCATTATTCTTTTAATGAAGAACATGATTTAATTGTTCATTTGGCATTCAATCAATATTGCCTTATGATTTTTAATTTATTTTATACCTACTTATGTGAAGATCAATGTCGAGTTTTGATAAATTGAGGCTTTCCTTATGAAGAACATCCTTAAAAATAAAGATATGCCATAATATATTAAAAATAGAATAGTGAGAAATTATGATGAGGGGTGATAACTTTTTCATTT